>NDXB01003770.1:124231-164681 GCA_002631895.1 Agapornis roseicollis | reverse complement strand
GGGGGGGTTAAAAAAAGGGGAAGGGGGGAAAAAAAAAACCAAAAAATATTAAAAAAAAAAAAAAAAAAAAGAGTAAAACCTGTTCAGAATTGTGAGCTGTAACCCCACACAGTCCTGTATTCCACTTTAATTTTGTTTCAGTTTTGCATAGAGTAAAGGTGTTAATGTAACATGATGCTAAAAAGTGAATCAAGCTCCTTATAAAAGCTGGCTGCCTCCGCAAAACCATACTACAGAAACATATCACACAGATTTACAGGATTCTTTCTATGTAGTCGACAACTCTGACAAATGCTTCAAAGCATGCCCTTAAAAAGAGAAATCAAGCACAGGGTATTTTCCACCAAAGCACATGTCACTAATACATGATATATTCCATTTCAAAATAATCTTATTATGATGGAGAAAACCCAAATAAGTCTGTAAGCTTCAACGTGGAGAACACTTAAGTAAATCACTGATCAGGTGACACTATCTGACATTAGCCAGTATAATCACTCACACGTGGGCATACAATGAATGCCACACTGTCACAGCAGGGGCAGCTCACATACAGGTCTCTGTCAACTGCAGATGCTAGTTAGCAAAAAAAGCACCAATATCCATTGTGCCCTACAAGCCTTGACAAGGTCCAGTTAGAATCCTGGGTCCAATGTTCAGCACAAACTGGTAGGACAGACTAGCACCAAATGGAGGACACCTGGAATGAAGATAAAGTTTGGGAAAACAAGTGAGGAAGAGAAATTACCTGCCCACACATCAAAGGCTGCTGCAAAAAGGAAGAGAATAAACCTGTTTGTGTTCATAGACAGAAGACAAAACAAAGGGCTGATACTGCAGGAAATATTTCAGAAGAAGGAGATGGCAGTTTTCTGACTGTTGATATGACAAAATAGAGCCCTCACTGCCCCTGAGTCCCAGAGATTTCTGGCTCTGGTATGGTGAATGTATTCAGATCTGGGGTTCTCTGCCTGCCGTGGTATGGAAGGCAGCAGCCAGGCTGCAAGATGAGCTTCTGGGCTCTGCTGTATGTGTGCCTCATGGCAGAGTTTCAGGGATGCTGTCCCTGCTTATGGCAGGGGGGTTGGAACTAGATCATCTTAAGGTCCTTTCCAACCCTAACTATTCTATGATTAATTTTTAACCTGCCACTTCTTTATCAAACCAGTTTAAAGAAATTTCAATATACACTTCATCCTAATTTCATAATACAATACATAGCACAATACATCCTAATTTCATAAATACTGTTAGAGGTTCTAAATTGTGTTTCAAGCATCCAACTTAGTGTATAAAGAGCTCTTGCAATTTTTGGGAGATGTCACCAGTCTTGACAACTGACTGATCTGGATCTCAAACTACTGCTAAATGATTATATAAGTTATGATAAAGATAGCTTCCTCCAATATACCAAAAAAATATTAAGTTGTAGGACATGTTCCTGAAATAGACTTTTCTATTTATCCACTGGGCTTAGACTCATGGTTCAGAAAAGCAGAGATATGTTTTATACTGAGGAATACCCTTCCTAATGACTTTCTGATGGATAGGGAAAGCTAACAATCTTCCACATTTGTAGCAGACAGTCAATTTGTTAAACAGATAATTTATAACTCAAATAGTTTAACAAGTTACCAGATAAGCTTTTAATACAAGTGTCAAAATGTTTTATTTACATAGGACCAATTCCACTGCATTTTGCTTTGGGTAATCAGGAGATATATTTCTAAAAGGTAATAAAAATTTCCTACTAGGTCATTGAAAACCTACCACTTCATATAAATGACTCAAGTGCACTGCTATTTACTGCACTTCCCTAAGAGTCAAACAAAGACCAGACATATTATGTAGACCTTGCAACATTTTGTTCATTCAACTTCAGGAAAAAAAAAAGAGATAAATCCCATANTGCACTGCTATTTACTGCACTTCCCTAAGAGTCAAACAAAGACCAGACATATTATGTAGACCTTGCAACATTTTGTTCATTCAACTTCAGGAAAAAAAAAAAGAGATAAATCCCATAATGTTGTTAAATTCCACAGTTCTTAAGAACAAAGATTTTTATGTTATGACACATCCACTGTGATGACAGAGTGTGCTCTTTGCTGACAAATGAGGGCAGAGTGCCAGGCCTCTGTGTGTAGATTAACAAATGCACACTCACAGTGTTCTTTTGCACTATACTGGAGCAGCTGCTGCATTATGGTGAGAACAAACTATATTCCTTCAACAGCCAGGAGAGTTTTGTCCCCTGGTTGTGCTATGTATTATAGAGAGCTGGTAGTGAAGTTCTCCGTATGTTTACATGACAGACACACACCTCCTGCTAAAAGCAGCTCACTATTTTCCATAATAGGAAGAAAGCAGTGCTCTTAACTAAGTAACTGCCTGCTACAACCATTCAAGAGTTTTAGCTGTCCCCTACACAGCATAAGAGTAATAAGAAATATTTCTCTTCATATAATTTAAAGAAACTGATGAAGACAAACTTTCTAGGTTGTCTGTGAAACAATGAATACATCTTTTTCTAAACAGCTTAGTTATTATACTCAAATACATTCAACCAAGCAAAAGTAAGACAGTTCCTAAACATTTATTTGAATAACTTTTTTACATGGAGACATACAAAGAAAGCTTACAGTAGCAAACCAACAGCAAAAATCTGAAACACATTAAACAGTGCTGTTGAAACAGGAAGAAAATGTTCGTAAACTGTGTTTAACAAAACAGTATTTCCTTCAAGGCTAAGGAAAAGACTTCCTGATGTGTTTGACCATTTTGTACATGGTATCTGGCATTCCTCACAGACTTTAATTCATACCATCAGTTTTCATAACTCATACCTCCTTTTAACTGGTTTTCCTTATTTGGCTTCAGGAGTCTGTACTTTTGGTCTGTTTTTCAAGTTTGTGTTTTTTGTGTTTTTGTTTGTTTGTTTTCTTTGTTTGTTATTATTTATTTCTGTTTTGGGGGTTTGTTTATTTTTATTTCAAAAGCCATCACTATCACCTTTTTATTTCCTCCCAGGTTAACAGCAGCATAAGAAAGAACACTAACCAAGAATACTATCTGAAGCTCTTTGGTTCAAAACTGTAGTTTGCTCTAGGCAGAATACCAACTATTCTTTTCATCCCTCACATGTTCCTAAGTAGCAAGGAAGTGAGTAAGGCAGACAACCGTCAATCATGACACACTGGTTTATTTTCTCATGAAAGGCACGAGACTTGACTTTGGGAGGTATTACCTGGTCCTGAGGTACACGTTCACTTGACTTCCTGTCATCATATCAACAGCAAGAGTTTCATTTATTTAGTATATCATGTACCTTGATTGGAAGATGTGTTGCAATATTCTCATTTTAGTAAAAAGTTCATTAAATGTAACTGTCAGAGTTTTACGTTAAAATACACATGAGAATACGTTGCTATTTCTGAACATTGCCTACTATGCTCATATGGCAAAAGCAAATGTCAGGCCAGTTCTGTACAGTGCACAGATTTTATGTCAGTTCTAAGAACGCATTTCCAGTGCAATACAAGCAGCTCTGCAGCAAAATGAATCCTGTTCTTAAAATGAACAATCATATTTTGTTAATTTCCATGTAAGAATCCTTAGGGATACAAAACTGAAATGCCAGCCACATTACTGGAACTCTGAATAAGGCCAGACTCCTACCTTGATTTCTGTAGTAAAATTAGGGATACAGGAAGCAAAAAATAATTACAAAAATAAAAATTAAAGCTAGAGAAATTTAAAAGGCTTTTGGTTTTCTTTTGTGTTGAGAGTTGCAAACATGAAAGCAAGGGATAGGATCAATCTTTTATCAGAGTTGCTAGGAAGGAGCAGCAAAGAAACCGCATTTTGTGCTCCCTACAACATAACTTGCATGTCAGTAGCTCTGCTTCCTTCTGCATTAGTTGCCACACTTGATGTGCAATTTGAGCGGACAACATTCCATGAAAACCTGAAGGATGCTGCAGAGGACTTTGTGGTTACCTATGTCTTCCACAAATTCCTGAGACATGTATCTACATTATCTTTTGGAGTTAGCTTCTACCTTTATTTGCAGACAGTCCTTGTTAAGCAGATTTCAAAACTGATGTTCTAAGAGTAAATGGCTATTTTCTCCAACAAAAAAATCTTTCTAATAAATAATGGCCTTTTACAGCCATTTTCTTTTCAGCGATTCATAGATGAAGGTAGTTATGAATAAAAGTAAGCAGAGTGCCATTTAATTGTGTATTTTTATTTCATCTGCAGTTTCTTTCAACTGGCTTGGAGAAACACAGAAGCAACTTAATTTGACTGCAGTCAAGCTTATTGTTTATAGATGCCAAAGAATGGCATAGGAACATATTCAGAGGTCAGTTTCAGAAAACAGTAAGGTGAAGAAATTCTTTCCTGTTAGGGTGGTGAGGCACTGGAATGGGTTGCCCAGGGAGGTTGTGAGTGCTCCATCCCTGGCAGTGTTCAAGGCCAGGTTGGATGAAGCATTGGGTGACATGGTTTAGTGTGAGGTGTCCCTGCTTACGGCAGGGGGTTTGGAGTTAGATGATCTTAAGGTCCTTTCCAACCCTAACTATTCTATGATTCTATAAGTCTAAGACATTCTTCAATCCCAGAAAAATTACAGAAATAAAACAAACAATAGTTACGACTAGCACCTATAGCCTGTATGTTTTGCACACACTAAATCCTAGACAAACATACCATAGGACCCATCAAGTCACTGCTGTTATTTACATGACACAGAGAAAAAGCATTTTCTAGATACAAGACTAACATAATTAAAAACAAGCAGCTGACAAAACAAAATCCCCAGGCTATGAGTCAACACAAGCAGAGTAGAATAAACTTTCTGAAGAGTTATAGCAGTTACCACGGCCAAAAGCAGTTACCACTCCCTCACCTTGCGCGAGGGAGCTTGGTTTCCATGTTACTGTATCAAACAGATGCTTGTGCAATGCTAACTGAAGTGTGATCTTATACCAAATACAAGATCAGCAAAAACCACTGGATAATTGTTCTCAAGCAAATAAGAATCTTAAAAGAAATGTGTGAAGAGATGAGTCTAGAAACAGAGCTAAAAGTACAGAACATCTAAAGATTACATTATCCAAGCCCCAAAACACAACTGAATGGTTCTATGCAGCACATTAGACTAAACTCAGGTTCTGTTTCACCACTATGTTTGCTTATTATAGCAATCATTTGTAAAACATACCACTATGCAAGATGCTTCAATATCACAAACCTGTTAATATTAGAATCTAGAATATTAGAATTTAACTAACAAATTATGGTACCTATGGGCTTAAGTCAAGCAACTGTAAATTCTTCTTACATGTTCTCATTAACAAGTGACTCACAATAGCACAGGAATGGAAACTTGTTATATCATGCCTTAAACAAAAAAAAATAAAAAACATTCTTCAGGGCAGAAGCCACATCTTCTCTTTGTTCTACAAAATGTTTGGTATACATTTTGTTGCTTTACAGAGTGAAAGGAATTCTACAGCATGAAAATGCAGAGGCTGCAGCATGTAGCTGCAAGCTACATGGGTCCTTCATCAAGGAGAAATAATCCACTGATGAGAGACACTGTCATTTCAAATGAATACAGTCTGTCAGAGACCAGAACTCTGGACTGCAGGATGAGTTAACCACTCACTGTCTGCTATCTTATCCAGAAAGAGACCCAGATTCCAACTCTGGCTACAAAGTCAGCCCTATCAATCTCCCTTAATTTCATGTAAGTTTTGCTGGCTATGACTAACTTAGCAACTAGTACTGCACAATACAAAAGCAAAACTGGTACAAAGGTCCCAGGAATCACTTCTAGTCCCTCAGGGGATTGACTTCTACCAGCTCTACTCTAGTCTAGTTAAATACACACACCTTGGCAAGTGGGCTGCATAACGAAGACGCAATCCTAAATCCCATCTTCCACTTCACTGGCTGAAAGAGACAGTTTGCGGTTGCCAAGCTGACTCTACAACACAAGCCAAAAGGGCAGTACCTGCAAGCAGTATGGAAATCTGCTTCAAATGCACACTTCTGACCACCACTAAAAAGGTAATACAGGCATGCCTAATTATAACCCAGTTATAGCCCAGATTCACAAACTGCTACAGACAGAATTACTGCCAGACTTTCCCACAGAAGACATCTTCAATTTGCAGCTAAATGGATAAACAATTTGGATGACAGCATACTACTTTTTATATTAAAACCCCATACATATGAGCTACATCTCAGAATTAGGGAGGTAGCAATATTCCATCCTACCACCTATCATGGACTTATCGCTAGGGTTTTGCTGGAACTTCTTATTCCCTTCACATCTTGGCTGACAAGTATGGAATCATACACAGGATTTAGAAGTTCTGGTTTTGGGGGTTTTGTTTTTTATAGTACTATCACTAATCACTATGCATGAGTGTAAACTGAAGGTAGCTGCTCAGCTGGTTGATGTTTTTCCACAACAGCATTTTTCCAAATCAGAGTTTGAATTTTAACAAAAGTTACACTTTTTGATTGAATTATTCTTAGTGCAGCTTGTATTTTTTTCCATACGAAGAAATATTTTAAAGTATGGCATATTTTCATAGAGACAGTATTTATATACTCAGTAATCACTAATCTTTTTTTAGTCACTAAATTTTAAGAACTGAATAAATAGTTTTACTCATATTTTCACACCTTGACTTGAAACTTTTTAAGCATCAGGTAATTCCTTTTGTACTCCTGACCTGAAGTATAAATTTAATCAGAAAAATAAGCTGGTGTTTGGTTCAATGCCATTTCAATTCCAAGCTTTAGACTATTTCTGCCCTGTTTAAAGTCTAAGCAGAGCCAAGACCATGTAATATTCAGCCTGGAGAGTAGTAACATGGTATTTGGTTCTTTTTCTCCCCTACCAAAAATAAAGGCAGCATGATGATCCTATCAACTAAGGAGACTTAATAAAATAAACAGAATTAAGTTTTAATAGCTTGCAACACATGCAGAACAGAAATAGATATACCACTGAATACTTCTGTAGTGTTGGCACAAGATGCAATCTCTCAGAAACGGTTTCAATTACAAAGTTTTTAAATCAGAACAAGCCTAAAGGGTAACCTAGCATTCAATTTTACCTATAAACCAAACATAAGATATGTGAACAATCCTAACAGAAGAAAGACTAAACCAAAACAGACTCTACATGGACTTCCCTATCCTTATGAAGGGGAGGCTTTAACAGAAGCTTCTGTTTCTGTTGCCATCTGTTAATTTCATGAAATTCCTCTTTCCTAATCCCATTCCACTGAAGAAAACTTATTTTTACGTATACATACACCTATGTATGTATACACACATACACATAAACACAAGAATTTGCAGCTTGTCAAATTAGATACTAACACAGCCAAATCAGTCATGACTAACAAGCCCAGTGCATAAAGAAACACATCCCTTTTCTAGACTTTTCAAAGACTTCAAAATATAAGGTGCTCCCTAAAAAAGGTTGTTTTAGCTATCTATGAAACAGAAAGGGACAAGATTTAACATGCCTGCTTTAGTAAGTAGTCACACGTGAAGCAAATCGACAGTCAATTGATAACCTGTAGTACAAGGAATTCCAAGTCCATTGACCGTATCTACACACGTTATAAAGCACAAGTAAAATTAAACCATTCCATACTCAAATCTCTTTCCATAGTTGGTTGTCATAATAAACTCACTATTTTTTTCAGCAATAGAAACACAGTACATCTGGGCAGATAATAGTCTCTATTACTAAAGGTGGTGTCCTCTAACAGCAGCATCTATCCCCTATTCATGGGGAAGTCAGGCTAGCAAAATTGACCACCATGCTATTTTTAATTACATTACTAAAAATTACACTGAACACAGGTTCAACACAGTCTGGCCTACTAGAGGAATGAATGAGTTAATTACATATGCAACCTTTCTGTTCTACTTATTTAAAAAAGAAAAATCATTCCATGCTCTAAACCAAGATATATGTTTTACTTTGTAAGACTTGTAGAAACTGTGACCCATGGAAAAGTAGGAAAAGTTACAGGAAGACATCAAGAGGATAATTTTAAGACTGGCAATACCACAACAACTATATTTGAAATTCTTTGTCAACCTTACTAATTGTATAATTAATAAGGAAAAAGGTTGAAGTTTCCCAACAGAAATGTAGCTCTGCTGCTGGGAACTTGCACAGCAATGTGAGTATGGCATGACAAATGAAAATTTATGGCCTCAGACTATCAGTACTGAGACTACAGTTTCACAGCCATTCCTTCAGTAGCAACTGTTTTAGACATGGCTGCTCTTATGCCCAAGCCAGTTGTGTTTCCACTCCAGTGTTCCCTCCCATTGTCACAGCCCAGCTGCTTGCGAACTAACTCAACAGCATCACTCATCTGTTGCTGGTACTAGAGCACAGGCAAGTGACCTGGGCAGAGCAGGAATCTGGGGATGTCAATCTGCTACAATACTGAGGCTTGAATAACTACTTGCTGGACTATACCTAAATGACATGTCAAGGAAAGACACAAACACCCGCTCAAGCACAGAGGAAATACAATATTGCTACTGAAATGCATTTTAAACAACATTAATTATTGAATTAAAAAGCAGAAAACCAAACTAGAGAATAGTGACGTATTTTTCTTAACTGGCAACTCTGAAAGGAATGCCGCTTACAACTACTCTAGAAAGGGACCAAATGGGAGAATACTTCATGTTTATATATTTTCTGTATAAAACACTAAAAAAAAAAGGCAAAAAATTTACATACTTCAAACACAACTGATTATTATTCTATCATACTGTTATTTTATAAACAATTACATGTAGCCATCCTTTTTACAGATGCTTTTTTTAACTCATCCCTAAACAAAGAAGAAAATCCATCACTTAGGAGCTTAATGATAAATTATTCATCTGTAGAACTAATGTTTTAATTAGCAGCTGTATAAAGCAAAGACATATTATTAAGTCCCCATGAAAGAATATACTGTTGTTATGTGTTTCACATTGACTTAATATCTAACTGATGACTACTGAATGTTATTAATGTTATTATTGACTTGCCTATGTCATTAAAACCTTTTTTTTTTTCAATTGGAACCAAAGATGCCTATAAGAAACAAAAACCCCCAAACTATTTTTTAAGCACTTTTCTGACACAACTGTTCAATGACAGTCAGTTCTGTAAAACTGAAATCGAAGTGATCATATTGTCACTGCTATATTTAAAAATGTAAAACTTAAACAGAATAAGCATTTTTAAGCATTATTACAGAGGAAATACACCTGCACTGAAAAACAAACCAAAACAATCATACCCCTGCCATCACACTTAACTCTTGAGAAAAAGTCTTCAGCATAATGATATAGGTTAAAAAGAGAGAGATGCAGTTTGAGAGTACACAGAAGAACAGAAGAAATACAACATACAAGTTTTAATCACTCACCATCTGAATTGGTTTTTTGTGAAGATCTCGTTCAGTCACCAACTTTTCTTGGTCAGTAACATAAAGGCCTTTTTGTGCCAGGGCTTGAATAACAGCATCATGACCTAGAAGTGGTTTTGCAGCATCACTCTTGAGAATAAG
This sequence comes from Agapornis roseicollis, assembly GCA_002631895.1. Classification (NCBI taxonomy): domain Eukaryota; kingdom Metazoa; phylum Chordata; class Aves; order Psittaciformes; family Psittacidae; genus Agapornis; species Agapornis roseicollis. The sequence continues at coordinate 155,058 of NDXB01003770.1, read as the reverse complement.
GCTACCAGCACGACAGTAGAGTTCTGCAGACAGCAGCAAGTTAACAACAGGTGGTTTAATGTGCTCCTGGTCATACTGGTCTGTGTAAAATGGTTCTCGTAGTTCTTGTGGAACGTTTTCTACAAAGAAAAGACACAGTATTAGGCTTCTTTTATATGTATAAACTCAAAATTATGTTAAAGAAAGCACAGTCAAGGGAAGGCCAGAGTCATTATCGGTCATCACAATATTAAAACGCTAGGGAAAACTGTATACAAAGGTAGTATTTGAGCTACAAATAGGAACTTAAGAAAAATTCAAGACCAATTCCACACTACAAAGGCTACACTAGAAGGCCAACCTGTGGTTACAGCATCGTTACTTGAAAATGTTCTGGTTTCTTCAAATACGTGGCCAAACAGTTTCGTTTCCTTTGGCATAACATTATATAGTCAGACATACAAAGGCAGAACAACACCTATGTCTCTATTATGAAAACAGAATCGACTTGGAATGTTATATTTTAGCACAGATTAATTTGAGATAAAAAGGGCACCTTCCACTCAGCATCCTTCTAGGTTTCATGTATGCAAGAGAAATTTGATTACTATACTATCTATTTCAAAGGTCATGCACCACAGACTGGTAACAATCCAGCAGCTAAAAATAATGAGGAAATTTAAAAAATATTATCAGCTTTCTTCTGAAAAATAATGAATGATTATTTGCCCATTTGTGTAACTGACTTCCCTTAGAACTGTGGCTTTCCTTTTTCAGGGAAGTGGCTTAGCTCCCACACAATGGTATGCAAGTTTCCATGAAGTTTATGCTGAGATTTTAACCCCCAAATTAGCATTCCAAGACAATCTATCACTTTTTCCAAATATTGTATATCACAATGCAGGCAGACTATATTTAGAGTTGTCTGCCATAAAAATAATAGTTATGAATTAATTTTGTATGGTACTAGATCAAATTAAATTAAATCACCAAAGACGCAGAAAGTAACTTAGACATGCTTTCACCCTTCACCTTTCTTGACACAGATACTCCAAGATGCTTCATTTTCCCTGCATAAGATTTTCACTCTCCACTGTTGTCAAATTAGTTAAGCCAACAGCATTTATGGAATAAAGACCATGTGATTCTTTTCCTGAGCCAAAATGGAAAAGTCTACTTACTTGCCACAAGTAAAAAAAAAAATCACAAAAACCAAAAAACACCATAAAAACAAAACAACAAAAGGTTTAGGAAAATAGTTATGCAGCTCTAGGTACCTATCCCCTTTGCCTTTATCTGGATAGATGGTTAGAGACAAGGTCTGAAAAAGAGGGTGGAGTAAACAGCCCAATAAGGGTGGAGCAGGAGAGAGAGAAGAAACAGAACATGCCATCACAAGATAATGACAGATTATCTTCTTCCTCATACATATTCTATTGCAGGTTATGTGCTTCCATTATAGGCTTTGGAAGAAAGAGCTAGCTGCCTTCTAGCTATGAAAGGAAAAAAATGTGTATTATAGAATGCAAAAGGGGAAAGAAATAACACATACTTTCTTAAATGTCTTAAGAAGGATGGTAAAGGAAAAAAAAGCTCTATTGTTTCTTATTTGCTAATTCAGAATATCAAGGGAAAGAGAGGTATTATTTATAATTTGCTTAAACCAGGAGCCTAATTTGGGCTAGAAACTTGACAGCTGTTTCAGAATACAGATTGAAAACACACTGTTCGCAAAATTACATTGCCCTTTACAATACAAGCCTAATGCCTAACAACATGACTTTTTCCCAAGATAATAATAAAACTACTAACAGAAAAACCCACACCAACATCAGGCAATGATATTGCTATATTCTCTTGCCACTTCCCAGCCTCACTTACTGGCTCTAGAGGACCTATAGTTATCGAAGACTAGAAAAGGCACTTATAATTACAGAACTCTATGAGCTGCTAGTTGCCTGTTTCCCTAGGTATTATTTCCACCTATTACAATTCTACCTGTCCTTCTTACTTTCTCTTGTTTGTCCATATGTTGTCTACTTCAGTATTAAGCTTATTATTTCTGAAGTCCCTCATGATCCATCTCCATCTTGGAATCAGGAGCTCATTCCTCATATGACTGTATCCTCTCCAAATGCCAACTTTAAAAGCATCTTCATGCTATCTCCTCAAGCTAGAGAGCATTAGGATTTTTTGGTTTATTTTTTTTTAATGTCACACAATGCACAGGCAGCAGATTTTGCCTTCTTTGAAACACACCTACCCACCATTTTTTAATCACATAGGAAGTTAGATGGAATGGGGGGCAACAGGGAGGAAGATTAAAGCCATCAGTAATTTCTTAGAAGACCTAAAAAAGCCTAAATGATAATTACAGGTTTCAAGTTTAAAAATTTGAGCCAGAAAATAAAACTAAAGACAGGAAATAACTCATCACCTGTTAATGCATAATTTCTGATCTTCAGTATCACTGAAATAGACCTTAAAGTGACAAGGTAAGATGCAGTGAATGCATTTATCATGAAAATATGATATTACTGGGGTTTAGTAATAATAAAACACTCAGTACCCTAAAAAACCCCAAACCAAACAAGATGACACCTATTCAGGGTGAACAATATTATTTGTGAAGGATATTTCAGCTTCTGAAAAACACAGCAAAAGCCAAGTGAAGTGTATGTCTGTCTTTTTTTTTTTTTTCCTTCACTGTTGTTCACAAAAATAAATCTGGAATAGAAACTTCCTGATGTTCATAAAAATAAAACAAGAAAAGAAATTTATTAGAGAATCAGAATACAGAAACAAGGGGCTAGGAAGATAAACTGTGACTACAGACATACTCTGAATTTGTAAAAAGAAAACATGTGAAAGCACACAAAATCCCTGCTCTAACAAGATCAGAAGTCTTCACAAGAATTCCTGTCACAACTCCCTTGCACAGACAGAACCACATGTACTTTTCCACATTTAGAACAGGTATCAAACTGTTTGGTATCAGAACAGATCTTGATAGAAGATTCAAACTGTGTTCTCATCTCTGTTACAGTATAAAAAGGGGGGCGGGGGGAACCGAACAAAAACAAGCACTGCAGCTAGACATGGAGGAAACTCTTCCTGTTACTGATCTCAAACTAACAGCCCTTCCAAAGCTGGCATGCGTTGCCTTTGCAGTCCTGTGGAGGAGAATTTCAAGGCTATGTCCAGTTTGTAGCAGATTACCAGAACAACAAACAGGGTCAAAAGCCTTTATTGACATTCTGGCAGGACTGGAGATGGTTAAATAGTTCTGCTAAGCAGAGAAGAATTTTAACACTAATCCCCAAGATACACATTTTACCAACAACTTTCCTTCACCCATCTGACAGGCATCTTTTCAGATTAAACCTGAAGTCAATGAACAGTCTTGAAATAAATACTTTGTTGCACATGCTGCCATAAACTGCCATTTAGCCCTGAAATTTATGGCAAAGTACAGGAGTATGCCAGGGAGATATATCTAGGCCACAGAGTTCAGGGAGTGAGCACATAAAGTACATCTGCTGGAGAGGTGGTGGGAGGATCTCTTCCAGCACTGAATGGGCAGGTTTTAGAAACAGACTTGGACTGTGAAGTGAAACAAGGCAGGAGCCACACGCTGCCACAAGGAAAATCTCAACCACATAGAAGTAAAAACAGTTCTTCACTGCAAGAACAGCAGAGGACAGACACAGGGTGCCTGAGGACCCAGCTGTGAAACCATCATCTACAATGAGGACTTTCAATGTTTGAGGGACAAGACCCTGAGAAACCTCTTCCAACTCTGAAGCCTGCTCTTCTTGGAGCAGCAGGTTAAACTGGACAACCTCCAGAGACTGCTTTTATCCTCTTTTTTATTTCTAAAATTGTCAACAGGACCACAGGTTTCAATTTTGTAAAACTTTTTGGGGTATGCACTTAGGAAAATGTAATTTGACACTGAATTTCATATTGAACTGTGAAGAGAATGAAGCTATGTACAAGTTTAAGACACAGGGAAAAGGAAAAAAAAAAGGAAATACCGCATTAGTCCAAGACAATAATGTAAAACTTAACAATCAGGCTAATTTTAAAGGAGTGTTCAACACATGTTCAGGTAGTTTTTCCATATATTACAATGGACTGAAAAGTTCTGCATATGCTCTCTTTAGAGAAGAAAAAGCTTCAATGCAAACAAGGGATTATTATTTCTCCCCACCATGAAATCACATTGTAAATTAACTTTCCACATAAACAGACCTTTTTAAATGGAAGGGATATTCTAAAAATAATTCATGGCTACCACCCCTGAATTTACCTTTAAAACCTGTTTTATAAACAAAATTCTCTGCTCAGTTCAGTGTGAATTATTCCTTGGAGAATAGTTTGAATTCCTCTTTTGGAAAAATTTCTTTTATTAGTATGAAAAGTCTATACTTTCTTTAACAATAAGCTGGCTTTTTGTAAATTTTCCACACATGAATACAATCCTTTGAGTTACATGACTATCAAGTTTTTCAAAATTACAAGACTGAACCCTTCCAAGTTTATGAATGTTTGCATTAAGGAGGTCCAAAAGTTTAGAAGTCTTTGTCAACAAGGTCTCTTTCTATTTATTTATTTTTTTTTAATCCTGAGGATAATATTTATAATATAATATAAAATGTTTCACTATGGGCTAATTAAACCACCGATCATTCCTGAGAGCCACAAGGCCACATTAAGCCTCAGCCTAGAAACCTTCAATCTTTACAGGTTACTGACGTCAATCAACAAAGACATTAAGGAAAAAAATTGTGCAAGACTGAGACTTAATACAGAATTACTTTATGAAAATTCTGACTAATACCTTTAATCACTTCCTAGTGCAAACTAGTTGAAGAATTTATGCCAAATCTTAATGGATTCAATTATTTGACAGCTTTCTGCAAGGCAGCAAAGGTATGCTTTTGCCATATGGTAACAGCGTGGGGTTACTTCATCCAGACTCCTACTTTGCAACAAAAATTCCAGTGCCCCATTTGCCAATTGGGCACAAGAGAGCATAGCTTTGCATGAAAGAGTCCAAGGACTGAGAACAGGTCAGAGAAGCACACTTTATATTATTTTGCTTCTGATGATTTTTTTGTAGTTGCCTTAGTAGAAGGGGGAGACATTTCAATTTGTTGCTTGACTTTGAAGTCACCTTCAATGGCACTGATGAGTACACCAGTTCTACGTTTTCCATTGGGTTAGAAACCAACTAAGCAAGCTGATGCTACCAAAAAGAGAAATCACAAAACAAGACTTTGAATCGGGAAGCAGAAAACCAAATGAGACAGTTGATACAAAAAGAGTTTTTACTTTTTGGTTTGTTGAACCAGTTTGCCACTTACATAGTTCTTGGCTAGCATGCAGTAAACATGTTCTGCCTATGGGCAAGTGTCTAAATGGTCAACATCTATAAATTTACAGCAGGCAATTTCACTATCACAATTCTTAACTCTGTTCAGCTAACTAAAATGAACTTGTGAGATTCTTAGATTTAACATCATCAAGGTACTATGAAGGAACAGGCCCTACCCTCTTGCCTCTACATGCCAAAAAAAATTAACAACTATCCACTGCTTTGACAGCAGTTTTGCACTTATAAGGGATACATTATGAAAAGCAAACAAACTAACAAACACAAAAACCAAAATCATAGAACATCTGAGGAAAAAACATGCATAGGCTCTCCCTTCATAACCCACCCAGATTTCAGTTATTTCTTTGAACCTTGAGAATCATATAAAAAACGCTCTGCTGGGTCACACTAACCGTCAACCCCATCCAGTATTCTGTCTTCAGCAGCACAACAGGAAGTGCTACTCACAAAACAAAGAATTTGACTGGCAGAGGCATTTCCTATTAAAATGGGAAAGTTTAACATCTACTGTACTGAAGCCTACATTTTGATTTAGGTTTTGATAAACAAAAGAATGACTTGGAATCCACCCTCACAATAAAGACATCAATTTGTATCGCATTAATACCTTCAGAACTTATTTTTGAGGAGGGGGAAATGTGTGTGCATGTGTAAGAAGGACTTACCCTATCTTTTAAATACCTTGAAAGTTTTTCTCTCCAGACCCATTTTTCCAGAACGATCAGTAAAAATACTCAAGAGCCCTGTGTTTATATGTACCAACTACAATCTCAGATGGCTCTACCAAACCTAATAGTTCCAGAAGCTCATACAATTTTATTTATTTACTTTTAAAAAGTGATCCACAGTCAAACCATGTTTTGAATATGTTCTACAGAAAGGAGTGATACAATCAACTTTTAAGTAGACCACCTCAGGAGATTATTAGTCCAACCAAATTATTTTAGCAGGATTGACCAAAGCAGCAATTTGCAAGCACCTAATTTCAAGAGATGATGGAAGAGAAATCTATTAAAACAATATTGCCTCACAAGACTCTCAAAAATTTGCTTCTGTACTTCCAACTTTTATGCATTTTTGTGCTAGCTGCCAAACTGAATAAAAGTAAAGAGATTTGGTCTGCTAGGAAATGATTCAAAGATGTTCTGGCCTGCAAAAGTTAACATAACAAATGAGACTACTTAGTTAAAAATTGTTGCCAGTAGAACCATGAAGGGAGGAAATTAACATCGTGTATCTGACAGAAGCATCTGCAAACAGCAATAAGTAGCTGCATATGAATTCTGAAAATATTAATCAACACTAGAAACCTATTTTTAAATTTCTTGAGAAATGTTTCATTAAAGATGATGAAATTTGTAATCAACAGCTTCAGACATCTATAAGGGATAAATTTAATGTTAAAAGGTGGATGGGATATTTTATTTTAACTGCAGAAAACCCTGCATGGTTAAGGACAAGCATTCATATTTGTGCAGCTTTTATTTAGTTTACTGCTGTCAAAAATACTTCATGCTAAACCAGTGAAATGTACTACTGTAGCAGAATAATATATTGTATGAACAGAACAGCAACAGATTTAACTTGAGTTTAAAATTACTCCCATAGTTTTCTAAGAATTCTACATGTCACACATAGTCTTAATTCAGTAACTAACAACTGGATGCAAAGCTGCCTGAAAAACAATTTTCCAAGAGTACTCACATATCCCCTATCAAGCAGGAAGAATGTGTACATCAGGGTTCAAAAACTAGTACCTTCATCTGTACTGGGGTTCTAGAGAAGCAATTCCAAGCTACAATGGGATTGAAAGCATATTCCAGGATAAAGTTATAATTCAAGATGATTTTGATAAGTGGTAGAAGTGGTTTGAAAATAGGATGCAGTTATATAAGTATAGCTGCAAAGCAGGAACCTACAACTGTACAATTACAAGATGGGAACAACTGAGTAGGCAGCAGTTCTGCAGAGAAAGATATGGAGCTACAGTGAATCACAGACTGAATGAGTCAACAGTTCTAGGCTGATGCAAAAGTGACAAACATCATATTCTAGTGAATAAATGAGAGTATTACAGGTTGGAAAGATGAAGTAATTTTTCAAACCTACCCTGTACTGATAAGGGTTTAGGTTGCTCATTAGATCTAGATTTCAGTACAGAATTCATGCAAAACCTTCCACAGAAAAAATACAGGTAAAACACCAACCAAACAAAAAATAACAAACAAAACAAAAAACCCAAAAAGAGCCCCAAAAAAACTTGATTTACAAAAAGTAAGTCGGAAAAAAAAGCCAGCTTTGTCTAAACAGCAGAACCAAGAGAAGACACTTTATTATGTGAAAGATGTCAAACAGGTAAGGTGCCCACCAGAGAATAGGATATATCCACCAGGGATAAGATAACTAATCGTTGACAGTGTAGCAAAAGACATCAAGATTATCATGCTGTTCTAACATCTCGAGGTACATAAGGATTCAAATTGTCTAGCAGACATACTGAGGAATCTGTAATTAGAGATTTTCAAAAACCAGGCCAAACAAACATCTGTCAGGAATGATGTATATTTAGCTCAGCATGTCTTTAGGATGGTGGATAACAGGCTTTCCAGCCACATTTTGAGAAGACAGAAACTTCACACTACAAAATAATAAAATCTACATCCATTGTTTTAGGAATACAAAGGATGGAGTAACACAAGGTCAAAATCTTTTTTAAATTATTCCTATGAATTAAGTCCCATTATACTTTTTAGCTAAAGCATACAATACCAATACAGTTCAATAACCTCACTGAAAAGCAGTTTTTCCATACTGAAATGGTTAACTCCCAGCACTGGAAGTTAATGCTGCAATTTGGTGTCTGCAGTTTTAATTTCTAAGGTCAAACATTCCCCCTTTCATACTTGAAGCAAAACATGAAGGCACAAAATCCTACACTCCCTCTACACTTAAATATGAATGTTGTGTTCAATTGGCATTTCTTAAAAAAAAAATAATTAAAATACAAGATGCCTTAGACAACTGTTAGTATACCCCTACTCTCTTAAGAGACCTTTTTAATAAGACAACCTGCTTTGACTTGCCTGTATTGTAGGCCAGAGTCTACTCTTGCAGCTTCACTGAGGACAACAACATGCAATTGGTGTCTCAGTTTTTGGACACCGAGAGACATCAATTAAACACAAAAAGTCACCATAAAACATTAGGAAACAGTACTTATATAAAATACTTATTTTTTTCCCCCTAGAAAAAATTCTCTTCACAACACCTAGCAAAGCTGTAGCCACAGTTTTGATTGTATTAAAATTTGCTTTTAAGAATGTGAAATAAGTCCACTGAAAAATATGCCCATTTGATACATGGATTTGATATACAGATATAAATATTTAGTTTTTTACACTGAAGACATGATTGCAACAACTCAGACTTTTCATTATATAAATGAATGCCATTAATGTATTTCAGAGAGGGTGGGGAAAAAAACCTTTCACTTCCCCAGCCCACTTAAGGAATTCCAACATTTCAGGGATAAAAAAAAGAAAAAAAAAAAAAAAGCAGTACCCATACACACACTAATCATCCTGCCTATTTCCTTAGTACAAATGTATATCACAACAAGGATAAGNCCAATAAAGGAATTCCAAAATTTCAGGGAAAAAAAAAAAAAAAAAAAAAAAAAAGCAGTACCCATACACACACTAATCATCCTGCCTATTTCCTTAGTACAAATGTATATCACAACAAGGATAAGACACGACTGAGGTTCTGATCTATTCCAAAGAACTAAAATAATTTAACAACCCCAAGCTTCCTTTTTGGAAAAGCTGAAGTTCAGTTCTCCTGTTTTGATCCAACTATAAAGGAACCATTTGTATTGCAGACATGCAGCTCTTGTATACTGCCTTTCCTGACTTGAGCCACAGATCTTCTTTGAGGCTACTACTGACATTAACCTAGTGGGAGAACTGTAAGATCAGAAACATTACAATTGTGTATGTTTACCCCTCTTCCTGCTATTACATTATGGCAGTATTTAGAGGGCAGACCAAGCTATTATCTCCTCTAATCATGTTTCATTTGTGAATCTCAGAACAACCATGGTAATGAAGAGAAAGACTTAGGGAATTTGTTTTGGATCACGCTTTCTATAGAAAGTAGGAATAAAGTACCCTGCAAGTTGCTTTACACATCCAATAGAAACTCAACCAATATAAACCAAGACATTTCAGCCACAGGCCGAGGAGATTCTGTAAGACTCCAGTAGAAAACACTTTCCAGGTTAGAATGTTGGGTTATATAATGGCATAAGCACTGTACACCCAGAAACCCATGAGTACAGTCCATACAACCAAGCTACCTAAAAAGAAAGATAGCTACCCAAAAAGATAGCTACCCAAAAGGAAAGATAGCTACCCAAAAAGAAAGATAGCTACCCAAAAAGNAGTAGAAAACACTTTCCAGGTTAGAATGTTGGGTTATATAATGGCATAAGCACTGTACACCCAGAAACCCATGAGTACAGTCCATACAACCAAGCGACCTAAAAAGAAAGATAGCTACCCAAAAAGATAGCTACCCAAAAGGAAAGATAGCTACCCAAAAAGAAAGATAGCTACCCAAAAAGAAAGATAGCTACCCAAAAAGAAAGATAGCTACCCAAAAAGAAAGATAGCTACCCAAAAAGAAAGATAGCTACCCAAAAAGATAGCTACCTAAAAAGATCTCTGAAAATGCTGAATCAAGGTCTTCCAAGAATTTTCACTAATACGATTTTATCTGTCTGCATAGCTAATAAAAGCACACATAAAAATATCATACTTGACCAGATTTTACAAAAGTAAACAGTTAATTGACAAATCTTTACATGCAAACAGTATTTTGATCCTTTTCTTCTTTCTGAAGTGAAAAACATTATTTCCATAGCTACTAATCTTAACTGAAATTTCACTATGTTCAACCACTTTGAAAGCAGCTTTTGGGAAGCATCATGTAAAATATAAACAGCTCCCTTAGGCATCATAAAGGTACACCTTTAACTCCATTCAAATACATAACAATACTCTGGCCCTAAACAAATGCAAAAGGTGCAAAAGTCCAGAAAAAGGAACCTTTCCCTCTTACCCTGTAAAGAATAGGGATAAAAATATTGACTGTTAGTTTGTAATTCAACTTCAAAGAAAAATCCTATTTTGAACCTGCAGAGCATCAAGTGATATACATCAAGTGATATACTACAGCTATATTCAAACAAAAGCAAGAAACAAACAAAAAACCAGACAAAATAAAACAAAAAATCCCACAAAAAAAAAGAAAAAAGAAAAAAAACTCAAACAAACCCAAAAAAACACCAAGCAAAGCCACAGCTTGGTAAGTTTTCAAAATCCTTCCCTCAGAAGACTTCTGAAAGTCTGGTGTATTCCTCAAGGCCCAACAATATTTCAGGCATAGAATAATAGGTCTGGTATTCCTCAAGGCCCAGGTTTTCAAAGACAGAGCAGTGATGCCTTTCGGAGGCATTATAATCAATTCCATTTAGGCTTGCAGACAGGGAGAGCCTTCTGTATTGTGCAAGGCAAAGCCTAGCATTAAACGCTCTTTTTTCATGAAACCCTTCTTACTGCTTAACCACTCAAATAGCTACAGGCTACTGTCATACATGTCAAAACAGCACACTTCCATTTCCATTGCTAGCCCCCAATTCAGCTCTTAAAACAGCATTAGGAAAATTATCGAAACAACAGACAAACACGGATTACATGGCTGTTTAAGGCGTCTCTGCATTCTAGAAGTGTGACCCGGGGAATAAATAAAGCACCATTTACAGAGTTTGAGTCCTCAAATAAAACTGCAGTAACTCCAATACACAAAAATTACTTGCCAACAGAAACTGTGGTTTTCCAAGAAGACTACAGGTAATTAAAACACGCACACAGAAAAAGGCAAAATCAAAAGCACACTAAACCCCCCCACAAGGTATAAAGGGAACTAAAGATGAGGGAACAGACCAAGGCCATTTCCTACGCACCTCCTACCCCCCTTTCCCAGCTCCCCAGGGAAGGACTCGCAAGTCCTCAGGAGCGAAGCAACCAAGCAGGAATCAGCATCAAAGAAAGGGAAGAAGAAGCAGACGCCACCTACCTGTCCCAAAGGCTTTGGCCACTAGCCAGGCGAGATTACAGGCGATTTTCGCTCGAGAGAAATCATAATGGTCAAAAGGTTTGATGGCAGGAACAATGAAAGTCTTCCTCATCTCCTTGGCGTCTACGGCATCCCCCATCTTCTCACAGGACCCCCAACAATTGGGAACTTACATGGTTCTTCCTCCTTCTCCCGCAGCCGGGAGAGACGTCTGTAAAAACGCCGACAGCAGCTGAGGCCAGCGCTGAACCCAGCTGTCCGTAAAGGGCTAACGCCGCCTCCCGCCTTCCTCCGCACAGGAATGTAGCAGAGCCCGAGTGTCCTCTTCTTCTTCTTCCTCCTCGTCCTCGCTCTTTGTCTCAATTCACTCACGCCACCCCTTACCCTCCGAAAAACGGCCACCGGCGGCCCCGGCCCCCGCTTCCCTGGGGAGACCCTCCGGCCAGGACTGGGCTCACCTAGACCGCCGCCAGCCCCTCGACGCAGGTCGGGAGCCGCTATCAAGGCCCCCGCAGCCGCAGCAGGCCGTGATACGGCCCTACCCGGCCCCGGCAGAGGCGCCGAGATGTCAAAACGCCGGGGACCAGCCCCACACCGCTGCGCAGCCCTCCGCGCCACGTCTCAGCAACGGCCTGCAGCGCACCAGGCGCAGTGCCGGCTCCCCTACCGCTGCCCTGCGCCCGGGCGCTGCCCCGCCGCCCCTCAGCGAGAGGACGCGCTCCCGTCAGCCGCCACCGCCGCTGCGGTTCTCCACCCGTGGCTGCCGCACTGGATGGGCGAGAAGCTACTGCGCACGCGCTAACGCCACGGCCTCCCAGTTCGGGCGCCAGAGGCAGGGGCGGAGTGGAACGGGGCGGGGCGGAATGAACCGCCCTCAGCCGCCCGGTGGTCACATGGCGCCCCTACCGCACCGGGGGGCTCTTGGCGCCGGGCCGGGTGTTGGCTTCGGGCAAGATGGGCATTGCCTCAGGTCTGGGGGAGCTCGGTTGGGCTGAGTTCCGCAGGAGCTCGGGGCGGAGTGTTTCCCCGCCGGTAAGGGGGAGCCCAGCTGTTGGGAGAAGGGCGGTGTCCCTCGGGCGCGGGGCCCGCCCGTTGCTGGCGTCGCCGCTTCCCACAGCGGAGTCAAGCGGGCCTTTCCGCGCGTGGCCGGTGGCTCTTGGTGGTGTTCTTGAGGGAAGACCGGGACCGAAACCGGGACCAGCCCCACCGCTGGGTGCGAGCGGGGCTGAGGAGCCGCGGCCGCCTCTGTGGGGCGGGCCGGGCCGGGCCGCGCTGGCGGGCTTGTCATCCCTCTTGGTGAATTGGTCCCTCCTCTTCTAAATTGCGTCTATATATAACTTCTCGAATGCTCGGGTAGGAAAATGACAGAGCCTTAAAATGGTTCAGGGCCTGCTCACATAATAGCCGTAATAACAGGCAGTGGTAACAATTAGCCCTAGAGACCATCTGCTGCCTCACTCACCTGTACCTGGGCTGGTTTTGGAAATGCGTGAAATCACTTTAACAGCGGCCTGTGTGGAAATAAGTATTAGTCACAGTAGGAACTAGTACCTGGGTGATTATTGACTTGTATTTGTTGGGATGAGTTGGCTTGGAGGTGAGGGTCTGTGGGTGTGGCAGTCTTGGTGATCCTGATGGGGAGGCCCTGCCTGTGCTCTGCATGGCCATTGTGTAACTGGATGACTGGCAGTGCCAGGGGGTAGTAAATTCGTGCATTTTGGCAACAAATAGTTATTAGGTTGGTGTAATGTAGAAATGTGCCCTTCTTCCCTGCTAGCCTGGGTGCTCCTTACTAGCTGTGTGGTGACACAGTTAAGGAAGCTGATCTGGACACATCTTGAGTCATTGAAAGACCATTTCTGACTTACATCAGTACAGCTAACCTGCCTTTAGGGTGGGTTTTTTGTTGGTTCCCCTTCCCGTCTTATGGTAAATTGTGTCTTCCCACTGATGCTGTCTGAGGTCGGTTGGACTTTGGTTTGGTTTATGTTGGGTTGTTTTTTTTTTTCAGCCCCACTGAGTCTGGAAAAGAACATTTAGTCACAGTCTTAGCATTATACTGTAAGATTTCAAATAGTATTTTATCCAGACTGTTATATCTTTGTGTTTAAAGTGAATTGATCTGGACAGAGATTTTCCACTGTTACAAAGCTGTGTATGCTTCTAGCTCTTCATGTGCACAATTATACAAATACCATGATGATGAAGTCATAGTGTACTTTACAGCTTTACTGACATTAATCTATATTTACTAGGAATGAGAAAATTAAAGGGCTAAGGAGGTCAGCATTTGAAGAGATTATTGCTGAGTATTCCCCCATGTGCTCTCTGAGATGAAATTCCCAAACTGTCATGCATACCTCTCATAAGTAGTACATAGCTAGTTACAAAACTAGGAGCTGCTGCTGCTGGTATTCAGCAAATGGGAGGGGAGGATGAAAGTTTAGAAATCCTTGTTTTAGCACACTTATGACTGACATTCCCAGATCCTCTACAGTGAAATGGGAAGAAGAATACCAAATTAACGTGCAGGTGTGATCTGAGAAAATGTTCTCTATTCAGGAGGAGCATATCCTTAGTTTGCAACAACTAAAGTAAAACCTATATTTGCACATTTTCCTGAATTATTTTTATATATACTTTTGAAATAAAGTTATATTAGACATTATTTTATTTCTTTTTTTTACAGTTGCCACTAGAAAATTAGTTTAATTCTTCCTGTATATTTAACATCAAACACTTGGAATTCTTATGCTTTAAAACCTCACATGATTAGAGCTAGAAAAAAATATATATGTCCTAGATTCCAACTCATTTCTCATATGACTGATAAAATACCAAAAAGTTAGATGAGCCTACCGGACAACATGCTTAGGAAGACTATAAGGTGATCATTTAAGTGTGATGGATATAGGATCCTTTTACCTTTAGGGCAAAAGCTAGTGCCTGTGGAATAATATGAAGCTGTCAGAAACAGCTTTCTTACAGAAACATGTCATAATCCAAATAAGAAGCCATTGCATATATTTAATGTACTCCTGTATTTATCATCTGTTCCTGTGCACTTGCAAAACATTGCATATACAACTGCACTGTACCAGACACTGAGACTAGTGACACTTCCCTGAGGCAAATACAGATGTGTCCTAAATTCTCGCAATCGCAAGCCTCTTGTTCCTTTAAAAGTGAATATTGTTTTAGAGGATGCATCTCAAAAGTGGCAATAGATACGACTATGGGTAGATGCATACAACATTGCTACCAGTCTAATTTAAAATGCAGAAATTGTTGTGGGTGCAGAGCCTGTGTGCTGATGAAACCTGTTCAGTCACAGAGCAAAATCTAAAGAAGCTGTGTTGTGGTAACTGCAATCTAAGTGGGATTTTTTAATTTGTTCAGTGCTCTTAGAAGTGAATGTATAAATATAAAATCAAATATGTGTGAGTGAAAAAGAAGACATCACCACCAGTTGCTGGAGTTCTTGTACCAGATCTTTTGCTTCTGCACACATGCTAAAATGCAGTGTTGCTTATTGCATCATCAAAGATACCAGCAGTCAACATGGCAAATTATTAAAATTTGCTCTAATTTCTCAGAGCAGATAAACAGAAAAACTGAGTGAGGAGTCATCCCCTTCTGCTCCTGTTTATACTCAAATATTATAAATAGTGATAACCTCTTCTGTACGCAATCTTTCTGCTGCTAAGTGTTTTATACTTTGAAGTTCGTTCCAAGTGGAAAGACAAAGTGTTACAGATTAAAACAAGCAACTCACACATACATAATTTTTTTACCTTCTTTCTCCCTTCCTTTCTTCTCCCTCCCTCTACCCCAAATTAGAAACCCATTTGACTAATTTTATCCTGTAATTGCATCATAAACCTGATTCTTCACTGTCATGTGTCTAGCCATTTACACAGTGGATGTACCAAGCCTGTAGGCAGTGTATGCAACAAATATGACCATGAAGCTATGAATAAGTGTGGATGGCAGTTGTTGCTAATAGTCGTAACCTTGGGAGATAGCTTTTTGTTTGGTTTCGGTTTGATTTTTTTTCTACTTCTTTTAAGGTTTACTTGACTTCTGAAGAGGCCATGTAGAGAAGATGCCCTTAGAGTAAATTCAGGCTAGTGCTAGATTACAGTGAGCATTCAAACTGGAATAATATTTCATGCCTAGCTTTGTTCTTCACAGTAGTTGATGATAAAGGTAAAATGTTTGAAATTAGCAATGCCATTACTGGCTTTGCTGTGGCACTATCTGTAGCCAGACTTGACATTAGTGAACAATTTACCATGCTACCTACAAAAGGTAGTAAAACATTCCCCTTTCAGTTGGTTCTATTAGGGCAAATCCACAAGCACAGCAGTTAACAACAGGTATTCTGCTGTGTAATGCTTCAGTCTTGCTGGTGAAAAAAGACTAGGAATAACACTGTAGGGATAATTATCTGTAATTGCTGCTATCAAATTTGCCTATTTAAGATGATTCCATCTATTTGCCTTAGCTTAGAGGATATCAGTCATGGTAGACTTGGTAGTGGCTGATGGGAGGGGTGTGCCCTGTAACCTCTGGCAAAGAGGCAGCTTGATGTGGTACTGTCTGTCAACATACAGACCTAGAAGCAGTCATGTCCCAGTGTGATCCTTCATAAATGTGCTTTAGCAGGTTTGGTGTTGGGTATGTGAGGTTGAACAGGTAATCTATAAATGATTTTGTAAGGCTATTACAGCATAGGATGACTTATGAACTTGAACTACTGATATTGCAGTCTCTTAAACTTATGAGTAATGGTGAAAACAGTAGAACTGTAAGAGTGAAGAAATTATTTTTTAGAAGTATTTATTATCAAGTGAATCTCTGAATTATTAAACTTTTTTGGCATTATTACTAAAATGCATGTATGTAGTTTTTTGCAAGTTAGGAGTTTCCTCAGTGCATGATTTTGGAGGGGAGTATGTTCTTCCTGTTGCAGGATGATAACAAAAGTATAAGAATAATTACATAATTATTGTCTTTCAAATTCTTCTCTTAATTTGTAACCAGAAAGTGCTGAGGCATTTTAAAATGAAGAAACAGCTTACGAACTTGACAGATTCCAGTAAAGTTATGTGTCAGAGAGGAAAATAAAGCTTTGTGTGAGAGTTTAATTGGATTGCCTATGTTTTTGTTTTTTTTTTTCCTTTATGTAGGTAAAAAATGGAAAACAGTGGAGTAATGGCTACTTTAGGTCATTTACTACTGGAATTTGGACAACCAAAAAGCTGCCCAATGAGAATTAAATGTGATACCTAAGTCACTTTTCTTAATACTTGGATGCTATGGGTTTCATTTCCTGAACTTGGCTTTGACCTAATGCAGCTCTGTGAAGGGGGGAGAAGAATTTCTAATTTCCATCTTCCCCTTGTCAATTCCACTGGGTCTAACCAACTAACACATCTGTCCCTTTCCTGTGGTCTGTGAGAGGCACTTTCATCTCATCTGACACTCGTGGCTTGTTGGTTTGTTTGTCTTTTTTTTTTGGTCACTTGGGCATCATCTCTTCTGAGGGTAAATTTATATTTTTCATACTGCCTTCTCTCATGTTCTGCCCATCTCCTGGAATTGCACTTGTGCTAGGGGATTTTAGATTACTTTTCTTTCCAGGTGTGCTGTGCAATGCTTATGAATTCCAGTTCTTTCTCCTTGACATTCCACTGTTGTCAGGTTCTCTGTGAAGGGCATGAGTACCCTGGTATAACTGATATTTTTTATTATAAACTTTAAAACATGTGGAATATATCTTAGCCTCTTTCATTACGTGAAATCTGTGTACTGTCTCTTTCATGGCCACTTGGTGCCTCACATGTTTTCTAATGAAAATCCTTAATGTGATTTTATGAATATAAGCTTTAAATACTAGAGCTGTAAAATAAATGTCTGGGGAGAAACTTACATTCAAAAGACCACTTTGAACAAGAACAACAAATGTAATCTTATTACCATTATGGTAGCTGTTGGATAATGCTTTGTTTGCACCTCAGTTCAGAGGAAAATGGCCATGACTCTAGTTTTCCAATTTGGCATTCAGGTCTAAGAATAAATCAGTTAGCAAGAGTTAGTGAAAAAGTCTGAATGAGAATGAATACTAAATAGTGCACTTTTTCCTGTTGAACTGTAGTCCATTGAAGTGACTGGCTGGTTGGTTTTTTTTTTAATTCTGCTTCTACATTTGAAGAAATATCTGAACGTTCATAAAAGCTCACTTGTTTTTAGCATATGCATGATTTCTTAGTGGGGCATGAATAGACTTCAGTTCCCCATCTTTTGGCCCTGCTTTCAGTTTCCACTGAAGCTCATGTGTGTCTGAATGAGAACAGCACTAAACAGGAGAGAATTCTGTGTTCAAACAGTAACATTCTGGTGTCATTTAATTGCAATAAAGTTGTTGTTTGCAAGTGCTGGTTGTGAAGATGGCTGAGGAGAGAAAAGCAATGGAACAATGTAGGAGACTATCTGATCCAAGGTCTGGGTTTTTTTCCCTATGTATCTTCATGATCAAATTTTTCACTGTTTTATTTTTGTTTGGTTGCTTTTATTTGGCAGTTTCCCTTAAGTTCTTGAGCAATTGCATGTTATGGATGAATTTTTGATGAATACTTTAGGGAGCAGGTGTAAATAGCTGGTACACTGGTTAAAATGTGTCTAGGAAAGTGTGTAGCAAAGATGTTTATTGTAACCATTTATGCACAGTGACCCTTTGTGGCTTTGGAGAGTTCGATTATGCATGCATAGTAAGGTCATCACAACCTCAGTGCATAGAACTGTTAAATTTAATTCTTTTTTGGCATATCTTTTTTTGTTTATAAGATTTTGTGAGTAGCTTTACAAGATGTATGCTGTAGAGTTCATTTGGAAGTACATTCAATATACAAAAATGTATAGGATGTCTAAGCCTCATGTAGAGCATTTGATTTCAATACTCTCCTATTTCAATATATATTAGAAACATGGAAAGAACAACAATTATTTTAATAGCTGCCTTAAACTAAATGTGCATATATATATATATTTAGTAATGAAAACTTGGCTCTAACAAGGATTTTTTTTTAAGATTTAGGTTAATCAGATGTGTAGTTCCCATTTGAAATCTCTGTCACTACAGAGATGATTAAATTTAAGTGTGTATGTAATTGTGTTTCTGGATTAGGGGTGTTATGCAGAATATTTGTATTTGAAGAAAAAATCTGCATGATTTCTTTCTTCTAGAAAGTCTCAAAAGATATATTACATACAAAAGGTTTATACATCTCTCTGATTATTCTGTCCTCATATGGTATTCTTGCTATATAATGTACATGGCTCTGCTAAAGCATAGGTTGTTTTCTCAGTGTCTCACTTGGGTGGGGAGTAGTCATGGTCCCACTTGTGGGCAACAGAAGTGTTCATCATCATCATGGGTGTCAGAAAGAGAACCCTGTCATTGTATTAGCCAGTGTAGTTGGATACAGATGAAGGAAGGGGACAAGCAGGCTGAAACTTGCTATTCAGGGAATGTTTGTGCCCTTGTGATGGCTGCTGCTCTGGAAGCAGTCTGAGACAGGCAAAGTGCACAGGAGAATCCTATTTCTGCACAGTGCTTCATAATCCCCTATAATCCAGGGTCTGTTTTAACAGCCACAGTACAGTCCTTACAGATGACAATTTACTAAATGAGGGAAGAATCAGCATGGGAAGAGTTAGTTAGCAGGCACTGTTTCCCTTTGGTCTGGCAAGTCTCTGTGTTAAACTCTTTCTTTCTTTTCTCTCTGTTCTTCACAGAAAGGAAGCAATTGCCTGATTGGAGAATGTGGGGCAACAGAACAGATTTTGCTGATGAGGATCCAGTTTGTTCAGCTGAGTATTTTGCTATGCATAGAGTAACTGTTGAAATTGCATACTTGAGAGTCTTTGCCCCAGCTGATGATATGCTCTTGAAAGAGGAGGAAAAGCAGTAAGTCCTGGTCAGAAGAGATGAGGAAACAAGTGGATTGAAGGTAGAGGGCATGCTGCCATGTTTCTTCTCTTTTACCACTGTCTTAAGTGGTATTGTACTGGTATAATTAGGAATACTATTTGACTTCTGTGAGGAAAGATGAGCTGGAGGCAGAATATTTCATTAGAAGCAGATGACAAAATAAGACTTATAAATGCTATTTATGTTGTAGTAGGTCATAGAAATTCTAGTCAGAGCCCAGGATATTGTGGTAGAAATGCAGAACAAAGTGACAACCCATTTTAGTTCATAGTCAAAATGATAAAGTTTTAGATATTGTAAGACCAGGCAAGCAATAACAGAAAAGGCTTTGGTATTATTACATTGCTCTTGATTTTGTTATTTAAGAGAGCCATGTCCCACAGAAACATCCTCGCTGCTGCTAGAGTGCAGGTTTCCTGTGTATCATCAGAAGATTAAGAGCCATCTGCATGGAGATGTTCTGTGTCTGTGCTTCTACAGGCTCTTTAATCATTAAAGGAAGACATGTCATGCTTCCCAGGGCCAACACCCTCTTATAACCACTGACTACCTTTGTGGCTTCTTGCCAGCGTCAGTAATGCAGGAGCCTTTTCTCTACCTTGTCTTCTTGCTCCATGTTCCACTGATCTGGTAGGAGCTCTTTGTTCTTACGTGTCTATTGCCTGGCTAGCCAGGTTATTTCTTTGTTCAGGTTGTATAGTGCAGTAGTACTCTATTTTTCAAGTATTTACATCGGTAATATCAAGGGGAGCTGTTTCCCTGCAGCTTTACTCTGGAGCTGAGCAGAACAAGACTCCGAGTATGATGACTTACTTCAGTTCATAAAAAATCCTCAAGAATGCTAAAGTTCTTATATACTCAGCATGTTTGGCTGAATGACAAATCTTCTCAGAGGAACTGTTGTTTCATAGGATTACTTGTTTATTATTTGTGTTGATCTGTAAGGTAGGTAGAGATATTTGGGGGGATAATGTGCTCTGGAAAAATTTTCCTGAGGGAGAACTCAAGTTAGTCAGGAAAATGAGCAGAAAAACTTCAAAGCTATTCTGTCTCATGGTATTTGCTGGCCCTGTCCCTTTGAAATGATCTTACTAAATATATTCAGAAAGGTTCTATAATTTTTTTGATCGGTTTTTATTGTCTCTTGTACTTTTGAATTGCTGGGAGGTTTCCTCCTTTCAGGTATAAACCTAAGCCACCACTTTTTCACAGCTCAGGCAACTATCATAGCCTTCTTGCTTCTTGACACTTAGCTGTTGCTTGAAAAGAGAACTTCCTTAGCTTAGGCTACAATCTGTGTTGTGCCTGAAATCTAATTTCTACGTATTTTGCTGGTTGCCACAGGAAACAAGATTGCTTTGGCAAGGAGCTGAACAAAATTACCTTGTCCTAATGGGTTGTGTGCAAGAAAAGAAAATGGGAACACTGAAATTGGACTTTTCAATAGTTCAAAGCTTTGAAGCATTTGGTTAAAAACAAAACAAAAACAACCTGACATAGTTTAACATGGAAATTCTAGGATTATGTTTTGTAATAATGGTGTGTTAGCCAATTTTTTCACAACCTGGCCTTATACCCAGTTCAGCTGAATTGTATTAAGAATTAGCGTAGATTTCATCCACTGAATTGTTTAGCAGATAGAATCCCATGAGTGATTCATATATGTTTCAGACACTCTTGCTTAAAAAGAAAATACACGTGAGTAGAGGTTTGACCATGCACACACAAGTCTAGTTTCATGCTGCAGTTCTTCTTATTTAATACCAAGGGGTTAGAAAACATATAATGATCTGGGATACAAACTTGCTAACCAGAGTGGTTTTTCCATAAAGCAACTAAAAAATATATGAAGTGCTTTTTTTTTTAATGTTTACTTTAAATTTAATGTATTAATAATGAAAATGTATCTTAAAACTTGTAACCTGAATTCTTTTTAACTGGGCATTATCACATTGAAGTTTTTGCAGCCAAGTTACAAATCCCAGAAAAATAAGGTTTGCATGGAAAGTTCTTGGCAGATCTTCCTTGGAACAGCACAAACAAAATGCTTAACAAGGAGGCATTCATTATTTCTGTCTTGTTACCCTCTGTTATTGCAGTCACCAGCTGTAAGGTTACTGGCATCTTTGAATCTTTCTAATAGAAAGCATAGGGAGCAGTCATTCAAGGGTGGTAGGGAGAGATATGTTGCAGTTTTGAGGCTTGCTTTCTGTTTTAATAGCTATTGTGTTTTATCTAGCTGAGCTAATGCATTGTCTGCATGTTCTCACAGCAGACAGGTAAGGAAACTAACTGAATTTCAGCAAGACAAATCTGTTGGTTTAACTTGAGTGATCTGTGGTCCTGAAGTGTGCAATTAAACCACAGATGGGCAGTGTTACCATGTCATGAGAAGTGGAGGTTTGTCTGCTTAGTATTTGTAACAAATTGATAAATTCTGCAAATGATTAACAGAAGCAGAAGCTCAAGAGAGAGTTAAAGGCTTTCATTTTTTTTAACATTGTGGTGTATTCTCATCTCTTTTGGTTATCTTGAAAATGGCAGCCTCATATAATTAGTGTTTATTAGTATTTTCACTTACTCAATGCTTTGAAGTCCTCAGTTTTATCACACCTTGACTGTATTTGCTAGTGTGTCTAGCTTAAAAGAGAAAACAAAACATTTTATGTCTTATGCCATAAAACTTAAATTACACATACCGGGCTTTAAATAGATCCCTTAAGACAAAAGTACTTTAGTTTTATATTTTCATATTTAATAGTATACTACCTTACAGAGCTTTATACAAACATTTATGAGAAAAATCTATACGGTATCCAGTGTGTGGTACATTGCCATCCTCTGAATGATAAGAAAAGCCAAGCCATGTTTTGAGAATGTCTCTCCATCTCATTTTAGGTAGGTGGGAGTTTGGCTGGACTTACATGAACGTTTTGAGTGGCAGCTGTTTCCAGACGAGTAATTTTTGCTTCTTAGGTTTGGATTTGAAGGGATGTGTTTTAATTGATGTGCTGGTACCAGCAAGGGCTGATTTAGCTGGAATTGAACTAGGAACTCAGTTCATCTGAACTGGGTTTCTCAGACGTATATAAATAAAAAAGCTACCTCAGGCACCTGTAAGAAGAGCCCAAGTTAGACATGGTAAGTATTGAGAGGTAGACTATTCAGGCTTAGGGTAAGGTCAGTTTTAGATTTACACAGACTTGGTCCCCTCCTGGTTTACAAAATCTGTCTTCTGGCTGATCTTGGTATTCCAAGACTGGGATATGTCCCGAAGTCTTTTGCTTCCTCATAGACTAGAGACTTTATGCCAGAAGACAGGTATAGATAATACTGAGACCTGCTTTTTGGTCCTGTTATTTATCATTCTTTAATCTGTCCTTTTTTGTCTCTGTAGGATGACTGAGAATTTGCCTGGAAGGACAGTGCATCTTTGCCATGAGTGAATATCCAAGTGAGAGAATGCATTTACTATAAATACATGATCAGATTAGTTCTAATTCTTTTCATTGATGGACCAAGAAACATAAATTAGCAAACAGAATTACTAGAATTTTAAGGTATGTTTTCACTTAAAGATTACATAAGCGTTTTAACTCCTTAAAATTTGTGTAGTGTAGTGGTTCTGTAATGACTTAAGATGGCATGTTTAGCTATATCAAATGCATTTTTAAAAAAGAAGCTCTATTACTTAGGAGGCTACTTTAGTTCATTTTTACAGATAAATGTTTAGAAACTTATTTGCCAACACATTAAAGGGGTAGAACAGTACTTGAAATAATCATTAAATGACACAGTGAATCATTTCTGAGGCTAACAGTACAATGTGATGCACACTATTTGTCCAATATGTAATCATTCTGCCATTGCAAGTTTCAGCATGGTAACTTTCTGTTCATAGATTTTACCCTGAGTTAGGTGTTGTTCATACTAGTGCAACCACCATAAACACAGTATTATGTATTACGACTAATGAGAAAGAAATATACTGAGACCAGTTCCAGATTGCTTCTTTAACAGTATTTTATTTTCAAGAGCTAAGGAAAACTGAAGTCTGCCAGGTAATAGAAAAAGCTTTGGGCTGTTGGAAATAGCTGTACATTGTTTAGTAGGGGGGAACTGGCAGGAGACTTTAGCCCTGCTTTTCCAGCTTCTCAGTTTTATGGGTTTTAGACTTCATGAAAAGGAAATTGAAGGGGGAGGAAGAGCATAAATTGTAGCAAATGTTATCATTTCACTCATTCTTTTGTATACATAAGAGAAGTAAACAGGGAAGAAATTCATTTAGGGAAGGAAGAGTGAAATTGATGCACCTAGTTTAGAGATAAGAAAAAGTAAGAATCATTTTGTCTTTAGAAATGAAAGCCATTTGCTGTTCTTTACTGTTAAAAAAAGTCATGGACAAATGGCCTACCTGGTGACCAGTTATTTTTATTGCATCACAATCCTTTTGAAAAAGATTTTAGCTGAAGGTGTAAGTTTTATTTTTGTAAACTAATTCACAATTCTTCTATCCTCTGTTTTGCTTAGCCTTCATGTGTCCTGGGTTCTAACAGACATCATCATGTACAATGTCTTTTATAGTACATGACAAAGATCTGTGCTAGTGAAATTAATGTCAAGTACGCCAAAGGTCTGCTAAACTAATACTGGAGGCCTGCAATTCGAGTCAGTGGAAGAAAATATGCACTGTCTATAAAAAGGTGTATTTTTTTACTTAAACTATTAAGACTGTAATCAAATGCTCTGTACACAGGGAGTGACGTTTAAGAAATTTAAAAATCTATTGGGCTAGAGCCCAACAACAACAGACACTTAGAGCAGTGGTGAAGGCTGACATAAATGAGGCCTTTGAGACCCAAATGCTGCATAGCCACCAAGCCTGCTGCTAGGAGAAAGTACAGGCACTGGAAAGATCCTCTGTTTTCTAACAGCTGCCAGTGGCTTCCAAAGGCAACAGTCACAGCTGGCAGTCTCTCAGTAGTGGGGACATCCTGAATTTGGCTTCTACTCTGGCAGCAGTGAGTTGGCTTTTTGTAGATACAGTTATAGCCGTTCCATGTCCTTTAATAATTTTTGTGTGAGGGGTTCAACTCGGCTGATTTAAGACTTCATGCAGAGACAAATAAGGACCAAATGTAATTTTAGGAAGTTCTCAGGTTTAACGTAATGATTAGTATTGGCATAGATTTTAACAAGATGACTGGTAAAATGTCTAGTTTCTAACAGATCTCTTGCATGTTTTCCAGACCCTTTATAGTACAGTACTTTCTGTTCTCAAAACTAGAAATGCTGGTAGGAGCTTCAGAGCTGGAGAGAGAAATTTATTATCCATTTACTCAAAAGGCTTATGTTGTAAATTTTTCCTTCAGTCTGTCTCATTAACGGATTATAACTCTGTGCTTCTTCCACCCTGTAATGCAAATGCAGTGTACCAGAGCATAAACTGTTATGTTTATAATTCTTGTTGATTAATTAGAAAGGTCTTAATCTCTTAATAAGCAGTATGATTGGAAAGAGAGTTTATTGAGGGGGCAGGTGGTAATACACATTGAACAGTGGTCATTGGGCAAGCTGGAAATTCATGATTCCTAGTGTCTTCTGTGGATTTTCTTTTCTTCCCTTCCCATCCTTTTGTCTGGGGCCCTGGGGTATGGGAGAAGGGAATATGGTTTAATTTCAGAAAGTGCATGTTTTGAGAGTGTTAGCTTGTTTTTTCAATAAATACCAATCTTATATGCTGCCTGGAACACAAATCTACATGGCAAACTGGTAAGCAGCTTTTAAACATAATATTTTAGATCCTTTCTGAAAGAAAACTAGATTAACATGAAAGCAGAGATTTTTAATTCTTAATTCTGCACCTTTAATTAAGTTATTTCAAGATTTATTTAATCCTGTTAGCCTACACCTGAATTCTCAAAGAATCTGGGTTCTGGTTTACTGCTTACTTAAGTCCCTGGAAATTTATGATTGTTTTTGCAATCTTTTGATCAAATATTTGTTCGGTAAGTCTCAGAGACTTTACAGAGATTTTTAAATTGGTTTAAATACTTCTTGTATATTAAAGTCAGTCCTTTTAATTGGAAAAACTACTCTGTGTCTTCTACAAAGAAGTTGGTAATTGTATTCGCTCTATTTTTTACAGTTGTGCTAAGGCTACAGTGATATTAAATCAGAGATACCATTGATTCTCCAAGTAAATGTTATACACAGTATTTGAGCATTTAATCCCATACATTAATTATGTTCATAATTATTGCATGATTTGCCCCATGCAGTTATTTCCCTATGGACTAGTGGCATTAAATGCCAGAGCTTTGGGGCAGGGCTGCTGGGTTTTTGGTTGGTAGGTTTGTTCTTTTTTTTTTGAGCGCTCAGTAATATGCTTTAAGAATGCTGATTTAAATTTTTTACTTCTAATTTTGCCACAGATTTCTTCAGAGACTAATATTGACCAACTTTTCCTTAAGGTATGGTGCTTAAAACAAAGAGAGCGCTCAAGAAGCCTGAAAATCTTAGTCTAAGACTTCTTTTACTGATTATTTACTTTCAAAAAGCTTTGGAGCTGTTTTGTTTTGATTAAGCAAAATGAGAAAAACTAGGCTTCATAGTAAGTATACTCTGGTATCTGTACTAATCAGAACATTTTATATGAATATTAGCAGCATTGACTAGTTAATGGTTAGCCACCATTATTTGCTTTTAGATTATCTGGATTTTTCTTGTGTGGTTTCTTTAAAGCTGTGATTCAGAAACCAGTAGAGTCACTGACTCACCAATTCCTTCAATCAAAGAATTATTCATTAAGTATGGTTTGGGTTGG
Organism: Agapornis roseicollis; assembly: GCA_002631895.1. NCBI lineage: Eukaryota > Metazoa > Chordata > Aves > Psittaciformes > Psittacidae > Agapornis > Agapornis roseicollis. Next base: position 128,718 of record NDXB01003770.1, on the reverse strand, counting down.
AGCAGCTGTTGACAACCTACCTACAGATCTGCTGAGTGGCTTGAAAATCCCAAAACATTAAAGAAGCAGAGAAATAGTTTGTTTCATAGAACCAGGTGGAGCAGACACAGACGCCAATCCCCAAGTAAACATGCTTTGACTCCCATGCCTTCTGAATGGAAAGACATTGCCCCTCCCTTTCACTCAAGCAGTGGATGTTTTCTTGACTCCAATTATAAGTATTCTGGCATGCTTTAAAAAAAAAGATTAAAAAAAATCAGGGAATACTTTTTATTCTTTAAGTGACATCTTCATAAATGTCTTGCTCTTCATCCATTATAACATTAAAGAACCGGGATTCCTTAGTTTAGAATAATGATGCATAACATATATCTTGAGCTATTTAAAATAGTTAATAGCATAAAGAAAAGCCCTCTAACCCCCCCTAGAACCTATTCCTCTTGAGACACATTCTTTTGAGGGACTTTTTATTTTCAGATTTGTTGGTGCTGATACTTGACACTTGAGGGAATGATGCATTTGGTGCTATTTGGATGCTTGAGTCCATTCTCAGTAGTTTTGTGTACACTGGGAGCTCACTCTAAGTGGAAATTTGGACATCACATGAGGCTATTTTGGCTAAAAAGGGGACTTTAAATACAGTGTATTAAAATATTTTGGATGTTTTCCCTTTGGGATGTATTTATCTGTTAATGAAATCTGTGTGGAACTTAAGAACAGATTCATGGAGAAGTGTCCACAGGTTGTGCTCTAGTACAGGTTTTAATTAATGTGGTCACTCTGGGAGGTATTGCTGTGGAGAGCTGAGGCATATGGTACAGTCAAGCAGCTCTTTGAAATGCTTGTGATACCATCTCTGGACTAGTATGCAGAATGCCTGTTTCTTATGGGTTTAGTGTGCCTGGGAATAGAGGGATTTCAGTCTCCTGCTTTAATCCAATCTTTTTTTACTGAATTATTTATTATTTGCAAGTGATGGGAAAAGTTGGTTCATGCTTCTAAGGAATGGCTGTGAGACGTTATAGAGCGAAGCACCTGTTTCTAAACTGAAGGCAGGAATCCAACGTGCCACACTTGCTTTCTGTATAATTAAGATAAAAACCATGAGTGAATATGAAAAGATCTTTGTGATATAATTTAAAATAGACCAAAAAATGGAATGCCTTAGTTTTAATAATTTGTGCTTCAGTTGTTTTCATTATTTATTTTTACTTTTAATCTATAGTTACTTTCCTAGGCAGCTGTTGTACTGGGACATATGCAGTGTAAACAAGATGAGAAAACTGTAATTTCTTGGTGTTTTACCAAGTAAGTCAAATAACAATAATACAGATGCTACTTTTTGGAGGTTTTTTTTTAACACAGCCTGGAAATTTTAAGATTTTTTCCATGATGACATCCCCAGATAAATTGTAAATGTGTAAAAGTGAATGTCCTAATTGTTCATGGTTTTTAATAGGACTTAAATCCAACTTTATTCAATCAGCTTGAAGTAACTAGATTTTATAAGGAAAAGTACTAAGACAAAACCCTTGTAGGTTATCTGAGAGCATCTTGTCTGGGGACTGTTTGTACAGTCTGGTGAACTTTAAAGGTGCAAAACTGTAAGTTCAGAAATCTTACTAAAATGTCATTTGCCTCAGATCTGATTAGCAGCATCAAGAGCTGAGAGGATGGGAATTACATTCACAAAGGCTACCTATTACTCTTACATATTTCAACATTCTAAAAAAAGCTTAGGGAAGTGAATGGACTTGAATGCTTATGCTTTATTCCAGGGAAAAAAAAAAATATTTAGTGAGCTCACAAAGCACGCTATCTGTTCCAGAAGAGATTTTGGTACATGTATCCTGATTAAATTCTCCATGTAAATAAAAAATAACATCCTACATTCAGTGGAAGCTTGCACTCCTTTTTGGTGAGTACTTACTATAAAGGATATTACAAGTTTTATTGGAATAAAGAATGAACTATCAACAGCTGTATAGCATCTCTGAGCCACTCAAGGTACAGTAGATCTATTGTATCTGTTCCTCAGTCATCTCGTTTTCAGACTGACGAGTTTATGTAGTTATGTCTTGAATGGAAGTCCTTTCATGCCTCTGAATATCTGTAAAGGCATTTTCTAAAACTTAATTTCAATATGTATCCCTCAGACAAGGGAAGTAAGTGATGGGGAAACACCAAATACAAGGTGCATTCCTATATGTGAACTGTCAAGTTACACAGTAGTGTTCTCTAGACCTTTCTTACTATTCTGTACCATGTAGCTTTGTTTTTTCTGACTGCTGTTACATGCTGAACTGATGCTTTAACAAAATTATTCCTATTAATCCTCACATCTGTCTTCTGAATAGTAAAGGCCAATTCAGTGCTCAATGTCAAGATATCTGTCTGTGCAGATATGCATTTGTCAGTCTGAATGTTATCTGTCAGCATAACCAAATCCTCTAAGGCTCTTGTAAAGCTGTTTTGTTGGCCCTGGTGTTGAATATCTAAGATCTCCTTGCTGCTGATTTGTCACTTTCTTGATCATTCGGTTGTCATATCAATTTGAAAACGGTACCAAGTTTTGCAGAACTAACTGGTGACTTCCCTCCCTCCATCGTGGGACCCTCTATTTATGAGCAACATAATACTTGTATTTTCAAAGTGATTGTTAAAAGGAAAGTAAAAATCAGTACCTAATCAGAAAGTGTTGATGAGTAACAAAATAGTGTTCTCATGAAACAAATCCAGGGTAGGGCAAAAATTGAAAGTCATGCATCCAGAAGTGAATCATGGAATACACCCACTGACTACAATTATACCTTCCACACAAATGCATATGCTAGATTTCTGCATTTTGTAGCTTAGAACAGCAGGAAAATGTACTATGAGCAAAAATGCTCAAATTGCTATATTAGCGTATGGACAGTATTATTTAATCTTAAGACCTTGAGTATGTCTGTGTAACCAAAGTGTGCAAACTGTTCTCTCATGGCAGGTGAGGGCAGAATGGTAGCTTTCAACAAAACAACAGTATTCTTTCCATTATAAAAAAGGAACTTAAATTTTCTTTAGATTCAGTTGTTTCCATTAGGTTAATAGTAACAGAAACCTACTGTTCGGAGAAACTGCCACTACCACCACCACCAAAAAACCCAATAAAACACAACAGAAAAAGCTGATATGTAAGGATGTTTGCATTTTGATATATGGACTTACAGAGTATGAAGCCTCTCATATCATATTGAATATTGTTTAAATACTGGTCTTTATTTAGCAAATGATGTTTTGAATTCCAGGAAATGACCTTGTAAAAATGGAAGAAAAGGAAATGTGCCTATGTGAGAAACTCTCTGGGAGGGAAAATGAAGAAAAGAAAGTCAGTACAAACAAAGGAGAATGACAGAGGCTGAATCAGAGAAAGGTGGGGATTTTATCAGAGAATGAGGAATTTATGGAATGTGGATGAAAGATGCCTGACAGTTTTTCAGGTCTAGAAATGCCCACTTAATCTTTCCAGCAGCTGAATAGTCTCTTCTGATTGCACTAGTTAAATAAAAATCCCACACAGACCAAAACCCCCTACTTGCACTAATTTTGTCCTGCTGCTGTGGTACTCTAATAAGGAATCCAGCGTACTTTAAGGTAGATGTTGCAAGTGTGACAGGACTTGAATGTTACAGAATGCTGTGGCCAGCTGGTTGAAAACCCTCCGCCCCCCTCCCCCCCAGCTTTATGTGTCTCTCTCTTTTAACCCCATTCCCTTTGGTTCCTCTGACTATTCCTCTGGACTGCCATTAAACTGTGTTTCCAAAGAGGCTGCTAGTATTTATGGATTTTCTCTTTCGGCAGGAAGGGATGGTGGTGGTCACCAGCAAAGTAAGAAGCCAGACAGAAAATGGAACTCCCCATCTATGTGGATGCTTTCAGGCTAGCAGCATCATTGTTGGAGTAGGAGGGAGATAAGGTACAATCTCTTTTGGAGTATCTGGATTGCCTGGGAGTACGTGAACCCATAGAGCTCCCAGCGAGGTATCTTTCCCATGCTCCATATCATTTATGGTCATTAGGTGTGCTCTGGGAATACCCTGGTGTTCCTGCTTGTGCTTAAATCCATGAACCTCCTGCAAATGGTACAGACACAGGGACACCACCTCAGGGTCCTGCTATTCCAAGGGAGTATCTTGGAGAGGTTGCCTGACTCCTGGTAATGTGAGCCCTTGGGGAGACAGGCAGTAGCAGTGGCCACCCTTGTTCACAATGGCCAAGGAGCTAAAACCATCAGCTTTTACAGTGGACATATATCCAAGCCTAAGTATGGTTTTCCACGAGCTTGGTTTGCTTGCAGCAGTGACACTGGTGCAGTTGTCACACACCTAGGCTGCCTTGTCAAGTCCAGGATGAAGTCTGAAAGTCTCTTTTGCCCTGCACTGAAATGTGTCATTTTTAGTGTTCTCATGAATTATGATGTAGTGTAAAAAAAAAAAAAAAAAAAAAAA
>NDXB01003770.1:94735-122399 GCA_002631895.1 Agapornis roseicollis | reverse complement strand
TTTTTTTTTCCATAGCTTGGAAGAATGCATTTTTTGCCTCTGTATCTCATTTTAGAAACAGTTAAACTCTCCAAGGGACTTAAATATGACTGACTCTCAAGATAGATACATTCCCAAACAGATAGTGAAAAAGTCAGTTCGTATTTAATTGCAAATGTCTAATACCGGAAACTAACTGTAGGAGGATCTCTGGCTTGTTCTATGCTTCTGCTGTTACTTTAAATTATTTCTTTACGTTGCATCAACGTTATAAAGACCAACATCAATTTTGAACAAGGCAGTTTCTAGATCTTTCCAGGGATCCAGAGTTGATTTCTACGTTTGCAAATATGTTTCATAGATACTTTATGTAAAATGTATCTTTTTCAGTGGTTAGTTTCTGACTGCAACAGTTTTTGTTTCTAGTGTACTGGAGCATGTTTTTACCACGATCTGTTAAAGTCAAGAGGACTGCTGATGAGGACAGAAGTTGTACAGCTGCTAAGAAAAATAGATCGTTTTCTGGAGGATCTTTGCTAGAGGAAACCACCAAGTTTGAAGACTGTAAGCCAGTTAGAACAGAAGCTTCTGCTTCAAGGTGCAGTGAGGTTGCACAAGAACATGCAGAAGCTGCAGCTGCAGACCCTGGTGTTGCTAATACAGCTTTGGGAAAGGACAGCCAAAATACTGATGAAGGCAGCTCTTTGGAAGAACCCATAAAATCTTTCAGCAAATCCCAGCGCTGGGCAGAACCTGGAGAACCTGTATGTGTTGTGTGCGGTCGCTATGGAGAGTATATCTGCGATAAAACAGATGAAGATGTTTGTAGCTTGGAATGTAAAGCCAAACACCTTCTACAGACTCAAGAAAAGGAAAACAAGCTAAAATCTGATCAACTCACCAAAGCAGAATCTCAGTCAGAAGCTCACCTGCCTAATACACCTTATTTCTACAGAGATCATTCCTTTATTTTAAGTCTGCAGGATGAGCAGATTGAGAATCTTAAACTGCAGCTAGGTATTGCCGTCCAGGGCCAGCAAATTCCAAGACCTATTTTAGAGTTTCAACACTGTGGTTTTCCTGAAACTTTAAACTACAATTTAAAGAACTCTGGCTATGAAGTCCCAACTCCTATCCAAATGCAAATGATCCCTGTTGGACTGTTAGGGAGGGATATTGTTGCTAGTGCAGACACAGGTTCTGGAAAAACAGCAGCCTTCTTGCTCCCTGTTATTATGAAGGTTTTGAAAGAGGTAATGAAACTTCACATGTTTAGAAAAAGTGGTTTGCAGCTTTGTCTCTTGGGTTCCCCATGTAGCTGAGGATGTTATTGCAGTGGTTTTTATTGACATCCAAAGATTTATTATACTTTTGATTGCTGCTTGCTTGATTGGTTATTGGAGTGGGGGGAGGTGCAGATTATTTTTAATGACTTTGAATATTTTTTCACTTTTGTCAAGAGATAAAGCAACTCTATGAATCTTACTTATTATACTGTTTCTCCTTAAGAAAGATAACTAAATTCTATGGTAAATTTCCTAAATGACTTAAAATAGAAAGTGAAAATAATTCCACATCCTCTACAAGAAGTTGTTACTGTATCTTTACATATCTGATGACTGAAAGAGGTTTTTTTGGCATTGCCATTATTTCACAGATTAATTTCTGTTGGAATTATGTTCCACTGACCATGAAATAACTACAGGAATAACTACAGGGATATTATAATTTACAAAATAGTCATATAGTCTCTCATTCTATAGTGTGGGATAAAAACAATTAAGAGAACTTTCTTCCTAAGGATATGAATGTATGGTGTGAGTAATGGCAAACAGTATTCTGTACCTTGTGTGCGGTTCAGAGTTGCGTTTTGCTTTAGTGGTTTTATTTTAAAAGAGATGTGTAAGAAAATATTTGAAAATTCTGGACCCCGATCCAAGTTGATGTTTTGGAGTGCTTAGAGGTCCTTTCCAGCCCTAACTATTCTATGATTTTATATACATACATGCTCTAATGTCTGTGTGCAATGTTTTGGGTTTTTTTTTCCAAATTAATAACTTAAAGATTATTTAAGTAATTCTAATAATCTTTTAAGTGCTATAGCATTAGCTGTAAGAACGGAAGCATTATATAGGGGCATATAAGAACTGCAGTATTATGCTTCAGCACCTCTCTGGCTATCATTAAAGTCTGCAAGGCAGTCACACTCTTATAATAACATGCACAAAATTGGAGCCTTAATGAATAATACTTAATTTCTCTATGTGATCATTCTCATTCTTATCTTCAGAGTACTTTATAGGTTAATGTATATGTTGGGAGAGAATTTTATTTTGTTGTTTAAAATAATTTTTGATGTAAAAAACAAGTGAGATATAGAGAGCGTGAGGATAATCTGGTTATTAGGTGCTTGACAGTTCCTGGCTTCTCAACACAGATACCTTTTCTGTGCGCTAAGTTGTTAAACACTGTTGCCCACTTGAAAGCAACTCGAAAAGCTCTTACTGACACAAGTATTTAACTGTGTAGTTCCTTTGATGATGCAGTGGGAAAGGAACAACCTTCTGTTGGTCACTTGCAAGTATTTCAGTGTGGACCAGAAACAAATATACATCATCCAGAAAAATGTTCAGTGAATCTGTGACTCTAGCATCAATATCCGAGAGCTTTATTTATTTGTTGAAGAGGTGATTAGTATTACCTTAATAATGTGTCTTGGAGCTAGGCAGGGAGGTAGTATTCTGTCCCCTTGCCCTTTCCTGTTTTACCTTATGTTGTTTTACTTTCTTAGTATGCGTTAACTGGAGTTAGGAATCTATATTAATCCGAGAGGAATTACTACTCTGTAATTTTGTGTTTTCTGGATTGCAGAAGTATCAGTGAGGAGAGAATTTGGTTGGAGATCCTTATATAAGGAACAACCAAAAAATATTTAAGACTGTACTGCTTTACTGATTCATTTGTACTCGGCTGACTAATAGCGTGTCAGAGGAGCTACTGATTTTGTTTTCCAATTTGAGATGTGGTTTTTTTGCTGTATAAATTTCCTATTGCTGCTTATCTTCTCTGGCTAATCCGTAATGTTTTTACATAGTGGTGTGTAAGACAGTAAAGGGAAATAATCTGTTCCTATCAACACTTCTAAAAGCTTTGGTTTTGGTCTCTAGATCCAACTAGATCTTGTGTTTTGAGTTCAAGTGGAATTTATTCTGAACTTCTGTTACAGATTCAGTGCAATAGCTAAACCAGAAAATCTTTACAAATGACTGCTAGATTTCTGGGTCTTTTTTATTGTCAGGAAGCTATTCTAACAGTGTACTTAGACACACATCAATTTTTTGTTTTCAAAAGTTGAGTAATTCAGGGATAGACCTTCTTGGCCTTCATTGTTAAAGGTATAATCCCTTTCTTCAGATAAAAATAGTATTAGCTGTATATGTTGTATCCACAGCAGCTGTACTTCATCATTTATATAATTATATTAATATGTTAAAATATTAATATATAAAATTAAAGTGCTGTTTATAGTTTATAGACACAGTAGCTGCACTATGTAAATTAGTATAATTTATATGAAAAGAAAACTGGGTCTGTTCAGCCTGGAGAAGTCTGTGTGAAGACTTTGTAGCAGCCTTCCAATATCTGAAGGGAGCCTACAAGAGTGCCATAGATGGACTCTTCATCAGGGACTACCGTGTTAAGGCAAGGGCTAATGGGTTCAAACTTAAACGGAGGAGTTTTAGGTTGGATATAAGGAAGAAGTTCTTTACTGTGAGGGTGGTGAGGCAGTGGAAGAAGCTGCCCAGGGAACTTGTGAATGTTCCATCACTGCCAGTGTTTAAGGCCAGGTTGGACAGGACCTTGAGCAACCAGCTCTAGTTTGAGGTGTCCTTGCCCATGGCAGATAAATGAAATTACGGTCCTTTCCAACCCAAACGATCCTATGATTTTGTATAATACTAAGAATTAGTATTGGGAAATTTAATTTTGAAAACTTGTCATCTAAATAATAAAGCAATTCCATATTCCAACAGATTTTTTTCCCCCTCTTTCTAGACAGAAACTCCATCTGCCCTTATTTTGTCACCAACAAGAGAGTTAGCAATTCAGATAGAGAGACAAGCTAAAGAACTGATGGCTGGATTGCCAAACATGAGAACAGTTCTCCTGGTAGGAGGCTTACCACTGCCACCACAGCTTCACCGTCTCAAGCAAAGTGTTAAGGTAAGGACTGTAGTGTGCAAAGATCTTGGGGAGAATTATGTTTCCATGACATTCACAGGGAAGCAAAATGTTACTGTTGACACATATGGTCACACAAAGACATGAATAGGCAAGGAGTTCTAATTTACAGCAAAAATAGTAAATTTTTATTATTATAACCTGCATATATAAATGCAGACTACATTGCCTGTATTTAGATGCTTCCATTAGAGTTCTAAAGGGTCCATTTCTTTTTGAGGCTTCACAGTTTATTAAGTTATCTGTAAGAGTTTTATGACTTGAAGGCAGGTAATATTGGCAGTTACCAGCCTTCTCACCTATGCATGGTAACTTTGTAGTTTTTCTGAGTCATCTGTCCTTTCATGGAATTTCTAACTCCTGGGTTGTTTTTTCTTGTGTGTGTTTCTTTTCGTAGGTTATAATAGCAACACCTGGAAGACTTCTTGAGATTTTAAAGCAAAGTTCTGTTCAACTGCATAGCATAAAAATTGTAGTGGTGGATGAAGTAAGTTTTCAGTTGTCAGGACTGCATCCTATACAAAGGTCCTTGAAGAGTCAGTGTGAGTGGCTGGTCTGACTGATTAAACATACACTGTCTTTGTTATAAAAATAAAATATATATCTTAAGAGGAAAAAATAGAATTTTTTAACATGGTTTGAAATGTGTTTGAGCAAGGCATGTTCTGTTGGCTGTAACAGACTTAGATACCTGACAGGGTAATACTACTAGACCAGTGTGAACCATTTGTTTTTTATTTTCTCATTTAGCTTTTTTTCTAATTTAAGATGTCCTGCATTTGGATTATTACATGCCAGTTATGCACATTATGGTTCTTCTGTCAGTCTGTTCAGCATTCTGCTGCTCAGGGAAAAATCTGGTACAAATATTGGCTTGTTCGTTTATTCTCACTTAGGTGGATACCATGTTAAAAATGGGTTTCCAGCAGCAAGTATTGGATATTTTGGAAGACATTTCTCATGATCATCAAACCATACTGGTGTCGGCCACAATTCCAGTGGGCATTGAACACTTAGCAAATCAGCTTCTGCACAATTTTGTAAGAATAACAGTTGGAGAAAAGAATCTCCCATGTTCCAATGTTCGCCAGATTATCTTGTGGGTAGAGGAGCCATCTAAAAAGAAAAAGCTATTTGAAATACTAAATGTAAGTTCAATGTTTTTCTCATAAGAACAACTTATGAGTCATGTCTTTACACATCTCTGTTAGGTTCTCATCTTTCTAATTCTAATATGTAGTGAAGAGGAGGAGTGAGGTTAAGCATGTAACTGCACTAACTACTGCACCCAACAATTCCTTCTGTGCAGCAGCAAACTAGATTATTTTGCTGGGATACAGACTAAGAATTACAATTTTGATATTTTTTTGTGATTTGCAGTGTGTCAACCCAAAGATTTGCACTGGTTATCTGAGAATGGTAGAGGAACAGAACTTTCTGAAACTACCATAGCTGCTATGTGACCTGGGAGTGATTTGTGATTTTAGAAGTCAGAAGAGAAACCAGTGAGAAAGCTAGTTTAGTTATTTCTTGAAATTATTTTAAATTAATAATCTTTTATGAGTACCTTAGGGGGGAAATTTGGAGTCTTGGCTGAAGTTACTCAAGAACTAAATTGGAATCTTTAACTGAACCTCAAAACTTTTCCAAGTTCGGAATTATTATGCAACATTTAAAGAAACATAAAAGCTGTTTTTAAAAAATGCATGTATTGAGATGAACTTGGGTTCTGATTCTACAAATCATATGTTTGTGATATACAGATGTGTATAGTTTCATGGCTGGTATCTTGTTCCGTGTTATATATAGAGTCTAAAAACATTTATTCATCTGAAGGTTTTGTTAATATATAATAATAATGAGCGGAAGAAATTGAATCCAAGTTGGTGATGATGAGCAGCAAACTGCTGTAATACCTTCTTACATAAACTGTTTAATTTTACAGGACAAAAAGCTCTTCAAGCCTCCGGTGTTGGTGTTTGTGGACTGTAAGCTAGGAGCAGATCTGTTGAGTGATGCTGTTCACAAGATTACAGGATTGCAGTGTACAGCTATGCATTCTGAAAAGTCTCAGGTGGAAAGAACAGACATATTACAGGTTTGTGCCTCCTAAATTTGTGGGGATTTTGATAAATTTAAAATGGCTTTTTTTTCTCTCTCTCTTTTTTTTTTTTTAAGATGGCTGTTTTTTGAACAAGTTAAATCATAATTTATTGCTTTTCTACAATAAAGCCTGGAGTATTGTTGAGACAATGGAGAGACAGATGGACCAAGCAAATTACTGGAGAATAATTCCTAGATTATTTGGGAACTTAAATATACATTTAAGTTTAATTGACAATTTTTTAATAGAAATTTTGGTTTTAATGTCTTTAATTGCCTCTGTGAATTACATTTTTTACTTAAATCAAGAATGCAGGGAGTCATTCTCTTTTCTGCAGCAGAATAATCCCACGGGGTGTGTTCTTGCACTATATAACTAACCCCAGCCTATCCTTGGAGAGGTTCAAAATATAAATAAAGGAAAAAAACCCCAATTTTATTTATTTTTTCTTTGCTAGGGATTACTTCAGGAGAAGTATGAAGTTATAGTAAGTACTGGAGTCCTTGGACGAGGTCTGGACCTTGTCAATGTCAAACTGGTAGTAAATTTTGATATGCCTTCAAGTATGGATGAATATGTACATCAGGTAAGTAAATAATTGCTAAAGCATTATTTGAAAAGTATAATGAAATGTGACATCCACCTCTAGAAATTTAAATATAAGTGTAAACAGAAAGGGTAATTTCCTCTTCCTAATACTGTTCTTATAGGGAAACAAGGTGCTCAGTATCTCTTCTGTAAATTATTAAAATCTACAATGCTGTTGTTTTGTCTCCTATGTATTACCATAGACTAGAACAGTGTTCTTCAGTCAGTTATGTTTAAAGTATTATTCTTCCTGTTTTGTACTCTTACATATTATTGTGACTATAGAAAGCAAAGCTTACCATGTTTTAACTATCTGTGAGAACAAAGGCCAAATACCCTTCTTTCTGCTGCAGCTCATCTGCAGTGTGGGATATGCATGTAATGCGGCTGGGAAGCCAGTTGTGAACTTTATGGTCGTTTCCTCTTCTTACTTCAGTATTCCCCCTGTTTTTTTTTCCTGAGAATTTCCTGCTTTAGAAATAAAAAGGTGTATGGGTTGTGTGTGTGCGTAGCTAAAACACCCTAACCATAGTTTGGCTAGCAGATGAAGAGAACTAATTATTACTCTCTTTTTGAAACTTAGAAAGCCAAGGACTCTAGAACATCAACTACAAGAAAAGCCAACAAAGGGGAGAGAGTCTGTATAAAGTCAGGGAGCTGGCACACATGACACATGAATAGAGACAGAGGGAACTGGGCTTGTCTGGGCTGGAGGAGAGATTTAATTGTGGTTTTGTGTTTGGTAATGCATGGTTACATAGGAGACATAGCTAGAGTCTTGGAGATGCACAGTGAAAGAACAAGAGCCAATAGTTATAACTTACTACAAGGGAAACTCTGGCCTTGTAACAGGGCAAAAACCCCTTTGTTTTGTTTTTCACAGCGAGAGCAGTTAGGCAGTAGAATAAGCTACCCAGAGACATGGTGGGACCTTTGTCCTTGGAGACACTTGAAACTCACTCCATAGGACGAGACCCTGAGAAAATTGATCTGACCTCTGGTTTTTAATTCTCTTTCTGCATAAGTTTCAAGCAAGTAGTAAAGAAATACAGATGGTCTTTCTTATCATCAAAACTGTAGCCATATTAGCATATCTCTTCCTAAATAGAGAGTCTTCGTATATACCTTTCTAATTTGTTCAAGCACTTTGGATAATATTGATAAATAATTTCCAGTTACTAGAACACTGAAAGTAAAGGGTTTTTTTTTATGTTCATGCTTGTACATACTGTGCTTCATACAAGATACATGTATGTGGCATTGCAACAATAAGCATTTTTTGAAGTATTTTGTTTGGACCAGATCTACTGTAAGCCTTTGCTCATAGGCTGTGTCATACATCTCAGCATCAATATTGGACTTGAGGTATGTCCCATATGCAAGTTGTGATTTTTGATGGATTTAAGCTAAATTTTCAGATCTGCATATTCTGACTTCAAGAAGTTTATCAAAGATTTGGCGTTGTCACTTAGGTTAGTGTTTTATAACAGAAAGTAAACTTTAAGGATCATTGAAGAACTTGCATTTAATCCTGATAACTTAAAATGATTTTTTCTTTTTCAGGTTGGAAGAGCAGGAAGGTTGGGTCACAGTGGAACTGCAATTACTTTTATCAATAACAACAGCAAGAAGCTCTTTTGGGATGTTGTGAAGAGAGTAAAACCAACGGGCACCATTCTTCCCCCACAGCTGCTGAATTCCCCGTATCTTCATGACCAAAAGAGAAGGGAACAACAGCGACTTAAACAATTACAGAATAGTCTTGTAACAGGAGATAATATAATGGACATTATTAGAAAACATGACAAAAATAATTCTCAGAGATAATAAAGGTATATTTATAGTTATGTAATGAAAGTGTGATTAAAAATAAACATGGAATTTTGATGCCTTGTATATTGCCTGTTTAAAAGAAGCTTGTATATTCAGTGTTTTAAGGAGTCTCATTTTTAGCTCATCTTTATTTTGAAATACAGGCTACTGTGGTTTGAATTCCAGTAGTGCCTAGTAAAAACACTTTAGCCCTTTTTCAAAATCCAGTAGTCTTTGGTCTCACTTACAACATGACTGGAGGAGCTACAATTTCGTTTTAATATTTCTGAATAATCACTTCAGACTTCTTGTGAAACACACTCTTGTGGTGATTTTTATGTTACTGTATTCAGATTGGATCTTTGCAAAGGACACTCTCACAAAAAAAAGGATAAAAATATGGTGACAGATTGGTCTCTGAACACAAGCCTCAATCTCTTCCTGTTAGTTCATATAAAAGCATCCACTGGGAACATTGCTCCGAATCCTCAGTATGCTTGCTGGGGTTGCTTGTGAACATACATGCAAGTTTTGTTTGTAAACAGTACTGAAAGTTTAGTTTCTCTTATTTCCTGTGGATCAGTTAAAAGTCCTGCTCAAGCATTTGCAATAGCAGAAAAACTTGGTTATTAGTACAAGTCCACTGTAGAGAAATAGGATAAACCACCTAAGGTAAATAAAAAAAATTGTGTTCTGATTAAATGAAACAGTGTAGTTCAGTACATATATGTTATGTAAGTAATATATTGGTACATGTATAGTATGTGTAACTGACATGAGTACATAGATCATTACTACTCAGTTAAGCACAACTTGCCTTGTTCTGACACTGGATGCTGTTTATATTTTTCAGATAATAAAACCAGAGCCATATGAAGATGGTGTTCTACAACTTCTATCCAAATTTTGATATAGGTTATAATCAAAACTTGCTTTTTTTCCCCTCTTCTTTTAGTCTGAAGCTTGAGGAAATTGGTTTCATCAGAGCTTTTGTGCTGTTGTGTGGTGCATCATCCCTTTTTGGCAGAATGAGGTGTCCCAGGTAGTTAGATGTCAGCTCTGCATTGTATATCTGCTCTTTGGCCAAAGGGCAGCAATAGCCTGACTTTGCCAAATAGTTTTTAAAAGCTCAGTAGTTGGTTATGGCTTTTTTCTGCAACTGGAAACAAAGAGAATAGGTTTTGCTTGTTGGGAGACAGATGCCATAACTGTCATACTGGTGCATATTTATACAGTTAGTAATGGCAAGCTGCTAGTGGTTATTTTGAATATCTCAATTCTGTTTATTACGATGCCTACAACTTTGTATGCACTTTCACTATCACTTTACTCTGATACAGGGAAACCTGTTTAACTCTCCTCTCCTTTGCCTTTTGTCTCCCTCTGCTGGGTTTTTAATCTTTTCCATATTAACTCAATTGTACAATATTTATAAATGCTGTATATTTTATAAGAAGCACGTATTCTTCGGCAAGAGACTAGTTTTTATTCCATGGGGTGACTTGACCATAACCCTCCTGTCCAGTCTTCGGCATCATCAGGAACGCCGTTTATTCTGAGGGGTGAACACCCCCTCCGCCCGCCATCTAAGGAGTCACCGCGGCACCAGGCTTTCTGTCCGCCATCCGCGGGTTGTCGGCCACGGGGTCTTCCCGGAGAGGACGAAAGGCTTCCGATGGGGAAGCTGCGGCGCCCGCCCGTCACTGAGCCGGGGCTCAGGGCAACGCTACCCGCCCGCCCCTTCTGACGTAACTCCCTGCAGGAGCCAATCCCCGCGGGCCCGGCGCGTTCAAATGGGACACGAGGTGGCGCGAGTCGTGTTCGTTACGGAGCGATTATGGAGCGAGTCCGGTACGTGAGGGGAGGGGAGGTGAGGTGGGGGACGGAGGCTCCCTCCCGGGCCCGGGCCGCGCTTCCCTCGGGCATCCCGCGGGCGGGCTGTTCTGGGTGCCTCAGAGCTGAGGTGTCGGTATCCCCAGACTCCTTCAGTCAGCCGCTGCTTTCTTCTCGCCTTTCCCAGGGGGGCGGGCGGGACCGGCAGGGCTTAGGGGCCGCTTCGGCGGGGCGGTCCTAAAGCTGGTCTGTAAAATGTATCCGGCTTCTGATGGAGGCACTGCTGAAGGGGTGGGTTTGCTGAAGGATAGTCAAGCTGTCGATCTCCCCTTTGCTTTCATCCAGCTTTGAACTCTTCTGTTTTGTCTTTGTTATTTGTAATGATTGAAAATGAGGAATGAGCGTACTTTTAAGAAGTCTTGAACCTTATTTCGTATGTTAGAATGAAGGTGGTTTTAGTGGTGGGATTAAAAAAAGTTGTGAATATTGACAAGGTACAGGTATAGAACAGTATGGATGAACTTCTGTCCTTATGCTAGCTATTTCAGTAGAGTTCCTTTTCCTTTGAAGGGGAAATATGGACTTTAAGGAAACACTAAAGCAATTACCGGCTTACAGCCATGTTTATTTACTGACTGCTAGATGGAACCACAAAATGTGTCTTACAGCTCATGTAACATAGGAATTTTCTGTATCTGACTGTATTGAGCAATAGCCTTCCTCACAAATTTTGACCTAGGAAGGCTTTGGGCAGTCATGACCCGTAGAAGTGAATGTAACTGCATAAATTCTGAGAGGACTCTGAAAGCTATAACCCCAAAGCGCAGTATTAAAAGAAACTGCTGTCTGAGCAATGGTTAAATGGTTGCTTCTGTATCACTTGCGTTCCTCTTGCTTCCCTTTCCTTTTCCCTTTCCTCCCCTGAACATTTGTTGTTGTTAATGATAGATGAAGTTTTTAAAGGATCTGAGACAGGTGACTTGTTGCCTTGTAATAGCAAATTAATTGAAGCTGTCAAGTTTGCATTGGGTAGTGATGTCAAACCCAATAACTATGATGCATATGAAACAGCGAAAACATGCTTTTTAATACAGGTTGGGTATATGCACCTTTCTAAATACTTATATGTAGAAAGGATACAGGATGCATTTTGCCATCTTTTTTTCTGTACTGTAGGCTAAGTATCTTTTTGCTATGCGTCTATGTACTGTAGTGAATTAAAATCGTGTACGAACACATTTTAATAGTTGTCTTTTCTAACTGTCCTATTCTGATAGTGGGGTTTATATTATAAAATCCTGAGAAAAAAAAACCCAACCCAAACCCACTTTCTGTGTTCACAGATTTCCTACTCAGTGTTAATTTTGTTGTTCTAATGGAGTCTCTTAGTTGTGAAACACAAAGAGCATAAATAATTGTGAGTGAATGAAGGCACAATCTTGAATTCACTTTCTTTGGGCATCATTGTAGATCATTTGAAAGGAACAACCATGTTGATCTTTGTTGCTGAGTACTTAAATTGTTCATTGTACTAGCTGGTGCTTCTTCATGATGTTTGGTTTATTTTCTGGCACAAATAAAACTCAATAAATGGAATCAAGTAGCCTATTTTTGGTAGAATCAGTCATTCAAATATTAATGATTTTTAAGGTACTGGAGGTGAAATAGGCTGCTAACTGTTATTAATGTTTGGAATATGTATTTATTGCAGTAAATATTAAAAGCTCCAAAACACAACTTGCACTGGATATAAGCATCATAACAATTTTTCCTTTGTCTCCCCAGATTGCTTAAGAAGAAGCAACTAGAAGTCTTTTAGGAAAAGTGTTGTACATTTTTAAAACCTAACATTAACTTACTTGAAGACAAAATGCCTATTTACACAGTTCCTACAAGAAGCCCCTCTGAGGTACCGTGTACTACCCCTTTGGAGAAGGCTTCTTCACAGAATACCTTTACCAGCAGCAGAGTGTCTGGACAGCAGTTGCAATCACATGAATCAGGGGAGGAAAAGGGTAGTTCTCAGAATAAGATGGAGGAAGTAAATAGGACATATGTGATTTCAGCCTGTAAAGAAGAGGGTGATGTATCAGCAACCTTTAAACCTGAAGGCAGATTAACACTTCAGAGGAGAACTGGAGCAAGCAAAAAACCAGTGTCCAGTAGTGAGCAATTGCATGCAAATACAGCACAGGGCATGCAAAATATACAAATGGAGAAAAGACTTACTCTGCAGAGGCATGTGAGGACTGACTCCATGGAGAAGACTAAAATTACTCGGAGTACTATGCCTGGAAGAGAAAATAATAACTTTGCCACACAAAGAAATGGCAAGATTGCACTTATTCCAAATACTAATACTAATGATACCCACGATGTTAAACCAAGCTCTAAGTTACTTGAGGGTCAGTCAAATACGAAGTTGCAGTGTAACC
The DNA here is from genome assembly GCA_002631895.1 of Agapornis roseicollis. Classification (NCBI taxonomy): domain Eukaryota; kingdom Metazoa; phylum Chordata; class Aves; order Psittaciformes; family Psittacidae; genus Agapornis; species Agapornis roseicollis. Next base: position 109,406 of record NDXB01003770.1, on the reverse strand, counting down.
TGAACAGCAAGGATTCCTTTGGCTTTGCTGATGGTCTGCATGAAAATGACAGTTACATGTCTTTAAAATACAGGACAAGTGCTGCTGACACAAAGTTTCAAAATGAAGTTGCTAAATCAGAACAATTAGTTATCTCAAAATATACAAATAAGCTATCAGGAGAGCAACTGAATGAAAATGGTACTGGAAAGCAAAGGTTACCACACTCGATAAAGTGTAACAGTTTAGAAAGACTGAGGACACCAAAAAAAGTTTCAACAGAAATATTTAAGCTTGCACCAAAGAGCAGCACTTCTCAGGATCAGCCATCATTGTCAGCTTCAAATGAGCAAACACCTAATCTTCGAATTTTAGCCAAAACAAAAACTAGTGTCACCAGCTCTCCTTCTGTCACTAGAAGTTTAAAACCAAAAGAGAACATGGAAACTCTTGCTGACAGCAGTAGCACAGAGAAAGATGTTTTCCAAGTGGAAAACAGCAAAGTGATTGTAGCTGTGCGTGTACGGCCTTTCAATAACAGGTTTGTATCCTGGACTTATTTCTGATGGTAATGGTAACTTTTATAGCATATATTAATTCCTGCTTTGTGTGTTTTGAGTTGTTTAATCATAGACCCAAGATTTTATTAAGAGGTTAAATTTACTTTATATGTGTTTGGGGCTATTTGTTATAAATTCAGTAGATGAAGTATATTGAGCTTGAATGCTTTGTATGTTCACCAAATAGGTGTGGGGGTTTTTTGTTTGTTCTTTGTTTGCTTGTGGTTTTTATTTGGGTTGGTTGTGGTTTTTTTTGAGGGGTTTTTTTTGGTGGGTTTTTTGTTGTAGTTTTTGTAATGATTACCAACCTTTTTGTTTTCCATTGGGAATTAACTGAAATGACTAACTTAAAGCATGTAGCTTATGTTTTTCATGTTTTAATTTTTTTCCTCCCATTCAGAGAGAAAAACGAAAACTCACTCCCTGTAATCTCCATGAATGGTTCAGAGACATCTGTACGAAATCCAGCCACAAACCAAGCTTACAGCTTCAGTTATGACTTCTCTTTCTGGTCTTTTAATAAGTGTCATCCTAATTTTGCAAGCCAAGCAACAATTTATAGAACTTTGGCAGTGCCCCTCCTGAAAAGAGCATTTGAGGGCTATAATGCCTGTCTTTTTGCTTATGGGCAGACTGGTTCTGGAAAATCATACACGTAAGTTTCTAATAATAGTTGTTAAAATTCTTTAGGAGTCAACTGTGCAACATGAAATGACAAAAAGAGGCTGTATGGAATAGACTTAATTGTTACTGAATTGTGTTAAAATGTTTTTGCATATTTTAAACCAGAGATTACTAACACAATATTTAGAAGTAAGACAAAAATGTTGAATATTTTTATGCATCTGATGCTGACTTTTTTCTAGTTATAACGAAGAAAATGAAAGGTCTTTGTAGAGACTTTAGTCAAGAAAAACCTTTATTAATGCTAAGGGCTTCTCATTGCATTTCTTTACCACTGTTGGTTATTTTGTGCATGAAACGACATGTTCTAAAGTATATAATGTTTTTTGGATGATACCTGTAAGAGATCATTCAAATTATGGTTCTGACTGTTTCAGAACTTTAAATTAATAAATCTATGTTTGTGTAATTGCTTATTTGAAATCTAGTCTTTACACAAAATAATTGCAGTCAAGCAACATTTCAAGGGTTTATATGCAGTTTTATATGTCTTTTGTATAATTTTCAATAGGAAGCCTAGTGAACTGGTTTGTTTCCACACAAGACTCTATTATAATCAGTTCTATTAGCTTTATAATTCCCATGATGTACTATAGAGTTATAAACACATAGTAAATGAATAGAAATAATTCCCATGAGGTATTAAAAACTTATAGATATGTAGTTAAGGGTCAGAATTTTTTCTAATCAGTATTTTGATGTTTCTATTCAGTTTATAATAAATACAGAACTTACACAGAGACAAGGTTTTCCTTTTTAAGTGGGAACTCAGTTTTTACTTAAAATGTTTATTTACCTTGCCATAAGAGAGATATGCTCAGTATTGCAGTTGTTATTCTGTTTGTAGGTTGGTATGTTTATTTGTTTGGTTTTCCCTTCCACCTTCATGTAAATAATTACTTGCCTTCATCCCCTTTGCATTTCAAAGAAGGCTGAAATGAACATCAGTAATAAGTGTGTCCTCAGGTCAATTGTACCCAACAAATTTCTGCTCATAACTATGTTGTGTAGCTGTGTGAATCTCTCAGCTAGCTGAATTAGTCCAGTATTCTGGTGCTCTGCAGCGGCAGAACTACATGGGGGGAAAAACCTACTTCAGAGGTAGAGAGAGGCTTAGATTGTTACACTGTCAGTATGCAGAGCATATAAAATGCATGCATGTTATTAGGACATCAGGTGTCTATAGGTTTACTGTTTATAGTACAACTTAGTCTTCAGTTGCAGTAGAGTTTTCATTTTACTTAGTTTTTTCAGCCCATTTTTCAATGGGTGAATTGGGAAAGACCCCTGGACATAATCGTCTCAAATTTCCCATTCAAATAAGCAGCAGCATAAGTTAGGTTTATTTCTGTTACTGATTACCTCTGTGGCTTAGAAGCATGTGGCATTTCAACTTCAGAGTTCTACAATTGATATTAAAAATAGCTATAGAGAATTACAAAAGAGAACTTGCATTTTTTTTGTATCCACAGGATGATGGGATTTGATAAAGACCAAGGAATAATTCCAAGACTTTGTGAAGATCTTTTCACTGAAATAGCACAAATGGACAAGCAACAGGTGGTATGCTTATGCTTACTTTGAATTATGAGGAAACTGATGCATTTCAGTATTTTGATACCTGTTTAATTTTTTTCTTTTTATACCTTAGTGCTGAATCCATTTATAAATGTCTGGATGCTTTTGCTGATTCAAATCTTATTTCTGCTAGTAGACCTGATTAGCAAGCTTCCCTAAATAGTGACGGTCAACATGGTTTTGCTTCCCTGATGAAAATAGCATAAAAAAGAAATATGGGCGTGATATTTTTGATGTGTCCATAGGCTATACAGCATGCCTTATAGAATAAGATTTATGTAAGGAAAGATAAAATGAAACATTAGGGGGTTCCATACTTGCAGTGAAGGCATATATAATAGAACTCAAAATACATAAACTTATTTTTAAACATTGTCACTGCAAGTCAGTCCTTACAGACATTGGCAAACACACACGGGAAAAGAATTCCCCAAAACAAACCCCAGCATACCTACATTTTCTTTTTTGGGTCTTTTTCTCTTAAGACATGATATGAGTAGTTAAAGAAAAAAATAAAAAAAATATTAGTTAAAGGTAATTGAGTCTCCAGTCAAGATTTTCTAACTTGACCACTACTACATCAATTAATTTGAGCAAAACCAATATAAACACTGAGAAATCTAAGGGTATTTATTACTGAGTTTGGATAGAATATAACTTCTAAAAAATACAGAGCTGCTAGGTATGCGTATTATTCCTTTGCTTATGCATTGTGAAAAATTGAGTATGTAGCTGCAAATTGTTTTGAATCTTGCATTTCTGACTTGTGTTATGATATTTGCTGCCATCTCCCTTGTCTCCTAAAAAAAGAAAATTTTATTTCAAAAAGAAAATAAAACCTTCAGAGAAAGGAGGTGTGTTTTCTTTAAAAGTTTGGGTTTGTTTTTGTTAATTGCTTTGTGTAGAGCAAGGGTTATCTTTCCATTAGGTTATTCTGTTCCATGTCTGGATGTTGACAACATCAATCTGTTACTTCTCTGTTCCATGCATGATTCTGTAAAAGCACAAACTAGTGCAGGTGCAAACAAAGCTATATTTTTGGGTGCTAAAACCCCAACACTGAAAATTCTGAGGTGGATGTATATATATTTTTTTTTTCCCTTCAAATACCCCAGAGAGNTCTGTAAAAGCACAAACTAGTGCAGGTGCAAACAAAGCTATATTTTTGGGTGCTAAAACCCCAACACTGAAAATTCTGAGGTGGATGTATATATATTTTTTTTTTTCCTTGAACTTGATAGCTATCATCTGGGAATGGCTGTGGATGGAATTCCAAACAGTTTTGTTCTTTGGGGTTGAATGAGGTAAATTTCTAAAGGTCCTTTCCAGCCCAGACTAATCTATGATTTTATGATATGATTTTTTCTGGAAAATCCTTGGGTACAAATGCATGTAACAGTAAATAGCAAGATCTGCTAATCTAGGTTAATGTTTGAAACAAAGGAAGATGGAAATATTTTGTGGCCTATATTAATAACTCTTACTATTTATTTTACTAGGTTTTGTATCATCTTGAAATGAGCTTTTTTGAAGTATACAATGAGAAAATTCATGATTTGCTTGTCTTTAAAGCTGAAAGTGGACAGAAGAAAGAACCAGTAAGTTCCTCACAAAAAGAAGTATATGCATAATCTCAAAGTAGTGGCATCCATTCTGTACACAAAAGAGCACAAATGACAAGTGTCATGTTATCTAACAACTTAAGTTGTTGTGAATAATGGATGCAAGTAAAAAAAAATCTTAATATATGACTTCAAGCAAAATATTTGGCACTTAAGAAATGCTAAGCCAAAAAACTCCACCTTGCTGAAATACAAACAAAATGATCCAGTAGAACCTCTCAAGATCTTCCAAAATGAATATGATCTTATCAGCCTTTACAAAACCTCTTAGAATATTATTTATCTAAGTCTCCAGATTACATTAAGAATCTTCTGTGCAATATAATTTGAGTTATAATCTTGTAATTTAGATGGAGTTCTAAGATGGGGGAATGACAGCGTCAGGAGGCTTCCAATGGTGTTGGCGGGGAGAGGGGGAGAATATTTACCTAATTGTATTTAATCCATCAGTCTTCTCAGTGCTACCGAAATGTCCATTCGCTTTATGAAAATATCTGTGTATTGTTTATGTACTGGGAAGCCTGTTTGCCAGTGACTCTACTTATCTTATTGCATAGTGCTTTCATGAAAAAATGTTAATACTTGCAAAGGGAAAAATTTTTCCCATGTTGTTTCCTCTGTGTATTTACATTGCACAGCTGCAGAAAACTACTATCATGCAAGAGGTTAGCACCTGTTGTATTGTTGTTTCCTAAGAAGCTTGGGGGCAGGAAATCAGTGCCCTGCTTAACTAGTGAAGGATAAGAAGTTAAACTAGTTTAGCTAGATTTTAATGTTTGGGTGTTAGAATATGCTAAACCATAAATTAAGTTGTGTTAATTTGGGGAAGTAGGGAAGGAATTTATTTAATTTATTAAAATAAGTACTTTCTGTTCTTTGAACTCTTGACCACTATACTGGCCACTTTTTTGTAAACTATGAGCATTAGCTTATGATAAAAAGGTAAACTGCGTTCAACTTCCTGTTGAAAAGTCTTTTATCCTAAACTTGGTACTTATGTGGACTTGTTACATAGAAATAAAGACTACACTGTCGTGTTTATACTAGGAGTGCTTTCATCTGAATTTGTCAGTGATTTGAGGTAAGGTATTTAACTAAAGAATGTAACAGATTTAGGTTGCAGAAAATACTTTTGTTTTCTTATGTGAATACCTCACCTAAGGTACCTGTTCTGGTAGTTGGTTCTGTGAGCAGTGGCATGGGGCAGTGTGCTGCAATTTCTTGGGCAGCTGGAAAAATTCAGTTGTAGGTGTTTTCATGAAGATGTTGTTGTAGATGATTCATGCTAAGTTTTGTTGATGATAAATGTCATACTGGGGATATAGACAGACTTTCTCTTAATTTTAAGGTATTCCTGAATGGTGGATCTAACTAATGCATGCCTAAAAATTTTTCTTTTAAAATTACTCTTGCCAGCTTCGTGTAAGAGAGCATCCTGTATTAGGACCGTATGTGGAAGGCCTGACAGTGTAAGTCTTACCTGGTTTTATTTTAATAGATGTATGGTGTAATACTGAAAAAGTGTGCTAATTAGTATCTTAAACTCTGTGTAAGCTTGTGCACTCACTGGTAAATTAGGCAAGATTTTAATATTGTGTAGTTTTAGAAAAACACATACCCATGTCTAGCTCGATTTATTTCCTTTGGTGTAATGCTTTAGTGAAATAAGTGTATGAAAGTCTTAAGACAACAGCAGCTTTCATGGTATATTTGTATTTTGTCTGTAACTGGGGAAATGTTTCAGAACTCAGCCAGCAGAGAAAACTACGAAGAAAACAGTCTGAATCCAAACTTTTCTTTTTCCCCCACCTTAGGAATGTTGTCAGTTCTTACTCTGATATCCAGGTAAGAGTTATTTGGTTACTAAAAGGATATGTAAATATTTATACTTATGCCTTCCTTCACTGCTGAAAACTAAATTCCATGGATGGAAAGAAAATGCTTTACAGACTGCCCAGTAGACTATGATATTTCAGCTGATTTTGTGAAAGGATAATGAAGACTAGTCCTATATAACTGAGCTAAATAGGTGCATACAGGCAAGTGTCACTCTTTTCACATGGTTACCTCTAAAATTTAAAGTCCTCCCTTATAGAGTCATCATTTGTGTTAATAACTTAGCTTGCAAACGTTTTAATCTTCAGTTAACTGTCCAAAAATGGTTTTGGTTTCACATCCTTACTTTTATCTTTTACAGAGTTGGATTGAACTAGGAAATAAGCAGAGAGCAACAGCTGCTACAGCAATGAATGACAAGAGCTCTAGATCTCACTCTGTCTTCACCCTTGTCATGACACAAACCAAGGTATTACTGGGTTAGATATCTCTTCAAACTATGTAAGAAGTTTTGTGTGCTGCCCAGAAAATTGTTGTGAAAATATACTTGAGGACGAGTAAAGCACAAGGCATTTGAACATGGCTTTCTACAAAGCAAAACTTATTTTACTTGTTGTGCTTTGAGTAGATTCTGATGTCTATGTACAACATACATTTATAGCAGCAATAAAAATATGTCTAGTCTGGCAGATCTAGGAGTAGTTCTAAGCTTCAGAATGTGATTTTTGAGATGTAACTAGAATCCAAATTGAGGCCTAACTGCTGTCAACACACTTCCGCTTCTAAGAAGGTTAGTCTGTGAAAGCTGGAGAGCTGTGTTGAATTTCTACAGATGATGATCTGAGACAATGATAAGAGGTGCAGTTTCTCCTCAGTTTCAACACAGTTCACCAAGTAAATATTTCCTTGCTTCACGATGCATTTCTCACCTAGGTGCCTCCAGGATATAGGGACTAAAATTCCACATCTGATTTACTGATGTATAAGAGACAAAACCTGACTTAGTGAGATGAGCCTGAAACCGAAAGTGAAATAGGTAGAGCTCCTCAGAAGTCAGTTTTCTCCATACACAAATAACTTGTTCGTTTGAGTTTTATTGTTCTTGGTTGGCTTAATTTTTCAGTCCAGTTTCCTAATAGTCTCCTTCTTTCTTCCTTCACCATTCTCCCCACTAGATTATTTCTTCTCTCTATTAAAAGTAGTCCTGAGATTTTTTTTTTTCCACTGACTGCTTAGCTGATTTTCCTTGGTTTAAGTAAGTAGCAGCTTTAATGATTTCCATGGTTACTAGATAGCTGCAACAATCGACCCCATGGTTTGGTAATCTGTTTTGTTTGCGGTTTATGCTTATACAGTCATTCAACCGCAAACAGTTGATACTCTGGTTAGAAGTTTGAACTTAGTCTCCTTCAAGGCATGTACATGAAGGTATCCTGTCAAAAAGTAAATGAGAATGTCAATTTCTTCATGTTTTTAAAGTGAACAGCTTGTTAGATTTCTTGTCATTTTGGTCTGAATGCAAACAGCTCTTTTTTTCCAGGTAGAACTTGTGGATGAAGAACAGTGTGATCGTAGGCTTACCAGTCACATAAATCTAATTGATCTGGCTGGCAGTGAATGCTGCTTAAGAGCTCAGACCAGTGGAGAAAGGCTGAAGGTAAATGAAAATGGGAAATCTGTGGAAAAAGAAATTGATTCCAACAAATGCTGCTAAACTCCAATGTAACTTCACCTACCAGGACTTTTGGGCAGGAAGTGTAATTATAAAAAGATACATAGGCCTTATGCTTATAATTATTGCACAGCATTTTGCTAGTGAGGATGGATGTCACTAAGAAGCTGTTTTGACTGTGCAGTACGGCAGGCTAGGTCTTGTGTAGGACAGCCCTCCATATCATGTGCAGGCCTAATGACCCATTAGGAGGAATCAGGAAAACTGTTTGTGTGACTTTTCAAATCCTGAATCAGATTTATGACTCAGATTTGAACATTCATGGAGTTGGGGCTTGCCCCTTTTTTGTGCGGGATTTAAGCAAATAGCATTGCTAATAAGAGAGTATCTTTTAAGCTGCCTTTGTAAGTTTTATGTGTTTTGACATTGCGTATTTTAAAGCCAGCATCTTTGCTCTTTTCAAATGAGAGTGAGCTTCTAGGCTGTTCTTTCAATTTGTTGTTTTTTTAGTCAGTGGTGACATTTAATGTGATATAGCTGTACGATACCATATTGAATAAGCACAATTAGATCAATAGTACAATCAATAACATCATGCAAGAAAATACAACTATTATTTTTATTTTTGTTTTGTGTAGGAGGGTGTGAGTATCAATAAATCACTATTAACCCTTGGAAAGGTTATTTCTGCCCTCTCTAAACGATCTCAATATGGAAAGAAAGCTTTCATTCCTTACCGGGAATCTGTCCTTACTTGGTAGGTACACTTCAGAATTTCTTCATATAAAAGTAAATACTTTCTCAGACTGTGAATTCCTCTTCTAATCAGGAGGCATCTCTTCCCCTCCTTGCCTCCCTTTCTCTCTCAAGTGACCTGTGGAGAGAAGAAATTAGACTCTTGTATTAGGCAAAGGACAGTCAGGACCTTGGTTTGCATTTTAAGTAAGCTAACAATCACTCTTCAATAAGCAGTGAGACCTTGGTATTTAATCTGTTAAGATTGGTAAACTTTTTTTCTTTCAATGTGAGGGCTGGGGATTGACTTCTTCTCTCCTGTCAAATGAAGGTTGTTAAAGGAAAGTCTTGGTGGAAATTCACAAACCACTATGATTGCCACAGTAAGTCCAGCTGCTAGCAGTACAGAAGAAACCCTCAGCACTCTTCGCTATGCAAAACAGGCTTGTTCAATTATCAACACTGCTAAAGTAAACGAAGATGTGAATGCCAAGCTAATCAGAGGTGAGGTTAACATCTTCAGTCTTTAAGGTTTTTTAATTTGCCTGTGTATTCAACTTAATGTTCCATCAGACTTGTTACTACTAATAGTCTATTGTGTTGGCTGCCCACTTGTCAACTAGGTCAATACAACCAAAGATATCTTCCATATAATATTGCTCTTTGTGACCTATTTTTTTTCCCCCCCAAAGTCCAGACCATATCTGAGGCTACACTTAAGAACCTGGACTGGGGAAATATGTTTAATTTTTAATTGAATAAGGTGAATTTTCTAGTATTGGACTGAAATGTGTAAGCTGTGTTTTGTCTGTGTTTTTTATGTATTGCTTGTCTGGTTTGTCTTATGGAGAATTGAAAGCTGAAATTGAAAAACTGAAAGCAGCTCAGAAGACTGCTCTGAAGAATGATCCTGAAAAATACAGACGCTATTTGCAGGAAATAACATCTCTGAGGGTAAAATTGCACCAGCAGGAGAAGGACATGGCAGAAATGCAGAGGTTGGGCAGTCATTAATGTCTTAATTCAGATAGAAATAGCAAAGCTTGTAACTTTTCTCGTAATATATTGTGTTGGTTTTGCCTTAATGTATTAAGGGCCTGGAAAGAAAAATTTGAGCAAGCAGAAAAAAGGAAATTGGAAGATGCAAAAGAATTGCAGGTACGTTTTCTGTCTTCAAACAAACCTTGCAGAAGTATTAGAGTAGTTTAAGATATGTTTCCTTCACGCCAGCCTTTTAGCTGTGACTTTATTAAAAAATCAATATAGGTATTTCAGTGCATGGAGTAGATTGTGGGTTTTTTATACAGAACTCTCATTTTCTTTAGAAAGCAGGAATTGCATTCAAAATGGACAATAATTTACCAAACCTTGTCAATCTCAGTGAAGATCCTCAGCTTTCTGAGGTACTATTGTACATGATCAAAGAAGGTGAAACTACAGTTGGAAGGCATACACCAAATTCAAAGCATGATATCCAGCTTTCCGGAGTGCTCGTTGCTGATGACCATTGGTACGTAGTGTTCTTATACTTGAAGTGAAAATTTGAAATATTTTTCCTTACCTTTTCCTTTCTTTTGGAGTCACTCTTTCTTCTGGCAGTAACAAGATTTGGTTTTCTAACACTGAAAATACTATTTAGGGATAATCTTTGTACTGTTCAGTGATTTCAAGTAATTTCATTCTGTTCCCTCTAGAAATCTGTTAACCAAAGCAGTTTGATTTCTCATTTCATTCATTCATGGAGAAAATTTTCACTCATTCATGGAGAAAATTTTCTTGTTCAAAAATGCTGGAGAAGGACCGGAGCAAATGATGCTGTGTGATAACTCTGTTATATTAAGTTCAATGGAAAAATGAAATGCCTTGAGAGTTCTTTTTAAAACTAAAAATAGAGAGCAACTTAGCCATATAGTAGAAATAGTGTTTTAAGTGCATTCCATGCACTTGAGTTTAGACTAAGTGCTCTAAGAAAATTAATCAGTTAATAAAACCATGAAAGATGTGGGTATGTTGGGAAATTAAGCATTATCCAAGAAATGCTCCTATGACAGCATATTGTATTAATTTTTTAGCAGTGGATTCTTTTTAGATTTAAATATTGAGTCTCTTCTAAAATAAAAGTTGTTGCTTGTTATTTTTGTATATTGTAACTAAAGAGTATGAGGACAATCCACACCTGACAGAGGAAGGACACTATTTAAAGCATGAATTTTAGTCTATTAAGGAACCTCATTTGCAATTAACATGAGCTACTGGTATCGTGAATGTTTCTTGTTTTCAGTGTCATAAAAAATACTGTAGGCAAAGTGAGCATTATTCCACTGGGAGAAGCCAAGACATACGTAAATGGAAAATGCATTTTAAACCCAACAGTTCTGCATCATGTAAGTAATTGATTTGGTAATATTAATATGTGCATATGTGATTTTTTTTTTTTTTTTTTTCTGCTTTGTTACTACTACAGCTTCAGACTGCAGATTTTCTTAGAAGGCTCTGAAATTGTAAATACTTATCTCTGAATTTCTAGACCCACCTGCTATCTTTTAAGCACTGTAAAGCTATCTTTTAAGCACATAATATGCAAGTTATAGAGCAAACTTTTGCCTCCCCCACTTCCCTGTTTCCCCATAGGGTGATCGAGTGATCCTTGGGGGAGACCATTATTTCAGGTTTCATCATCCAGTAGAAGTTCAGAAAGGTAAAACATCATTTTGTGGGACAACATTTTTACATGATGGTCCAAAAGATTTCGAATTTGCAAAGAATGAACTGCTTATTGCCCAGAGAGCACAGTAAGTATCTCATCTTCTTGTTCTGAAAATGAGCTTTATTGTTAATGCAACCTTGAAATACATTTAAAAAATAGGAAACTTAAGATTATAAATTATTTCTCAATAAGAGGAAGTTGGAAAATTTCAGGCTTATTGTTAACTCCGTTTTTAACTGAAATGGAAATCCCAGACTTAGCTTAAATGAAGGTACGTCTAAGTTATGATCAGCACAATCTAGTCCAGTTGTCAAGAATACAGGCCACTATAAAAGAAATGCTGAGCTCCAGAGGCTCTCAGAGTAATATATCTCTTCAGCTACCTTTCTTTCCAAGCACGTAATCAGTCTGAAATTAACTTTTGATGTTTTAGAGAGATTTAAAGCCTCAAAAGTAAATGCCTTACAAAAATAAGAAGAATCCAAAGTTACAAACCTAGTCTTCTGTGGTGGTGGAGAATTTGGGAGACAGAAAAGTGTTATTTGCTCTTGTTTTGCTCCTGGAAGTTATTAAAGTGCAAGGCTCATTGACTTTAAATTTTACTTTTCTGCATCTTAATGTGGTTTAGTGGATTTCTACTGCAGATCTTAATTTTGAGAGGTACATAACAAAATAAATACGGAAATTGAGTGGACTTCAAAATTCTGTTATGTGTTGCATCTTTACCATTGTCTACATTTTTCCCTATGAGATAAAAAATATTAAAGTGTAAAGTAAAAATAATAAAATATTACATAATAAAATAAAATGAAACCCCAGCAAAATCAACAAACCCTCATTTTTATTTTTATTGCTAAACTGGAGGCTCCTGTCATGATAGAAGAGATTTATCTCTATGCAGCCTATACAAGGTTAAAGCCAGCATTCTAATTGTGTGATATTTGTAGGCTTGAATCAGAAATTGAAGAGGCACGCCTCAAGGCCAAGGAAGAAATGATGCAAAGTGTCCAGATTGCGAAAGAAATGATTCAAAAAGAACTGACCTCACAAAAAGAAGTTTATGAAAGCAAAATAAAATCCCTGGAGGCAGAGGTGGTAAGGTGCCATTGCATTGTTATATGAAACATATCAATAAAATAAACCAGAAGCTGTAGTATGAGGTTTCTATTTGCTTGGGTATTTTTGTTTGTTGTTCTTTCGTCTTGCTTAACAGTGTCTTAGGGAATGCTAAGCCCCATTTTTTGTATAAAAAAGAAAAAAACCAGCCTTACTTTAACACAAGAAGTTGCATATAGGTATTCCCTACAGAATTATTCTAAGAATTTTGGTTTATAGAATTAGTCATGAACTAAGAATGTTAATCCAGTGTGCATTTGATCAGGGTGTATGTAAGAAAAATCCCTACAAAATATAAGTTACTCTGAGAGTTTTCAATGACTACAGTATTTTGGTTAACTTGGGCTTCTTCCCCTGCCCCAGCTCCAAGTTTGCACGCTGTTTTGTTGTAAGCCTTTTGAACACCTTTGCAATATGTATAAGTCAATATTGAATAGTACATTGTAGTAAACCAAGTAATAATGATGGAGTAGTGTATTTCTTAAATGTGCTACAGAAGACATAATAAAATGCTTGTGAACTAAGGTATAACCTTTCATTGCTGACTCTGGGCTCAGTAGTGCACAGGGACTGCATGTTTTAAATGTGTAAATGTGAAAATAAACCTTAATATTTGCCAAGGGGATGGGTTAGGAAGGCTGTAGAAGTGGTAATCCTCCACTTTTCTGTCCTTTTTTTGCATTAGAGAGAAGAATCTCTTAAGAAGCAAATCCAAGAACAGAATAACCAAAAAGCGGAGACTAAAATACAGGAATTAGAGAAGGCAAAGCAGAATCTTGAGCTGGAACTACACTTCAATAAGAAGCGTTTAGCAATAGAGACATTAGCTACCAAGCAGGTAACTTAAAAAGCAACAACTACAAAAAAAAGAAAATCAACAAAAACCCAAACAGGTGATAAACTGGTGCTGGTTTGTGGATTGGTGCTTTGATGGTTTGTTGGTGTGCTTTTTGTTTTATTTTAATTAAATTATTTCTGAAATATTTTTTGGATGTGATTTTGTGCAAAAGAACAGGTGTTTTGTTCACACTCAGAGTGTGATATAGTGTTGAATTCAGGGATAAACTAATGCTGATCTCATTATATATGACGTGGATGGTTTTGTACATCCAGCAAACTTTAATGACAGTTGCCTTTGCCAAAAGTCATGACTTCAGGCATTAATGTTAAGTAATGGCTGGTGTTTATACATATGAGTGCTGCAACAACTATGACTAAATTTTTAAAAAGGAATTTCTTTTTAATTTCAGTAATTTTTTTGAAGCACAACTGTATCTGGGCAAACCCAGAAGATTGTCACAGTTTGAATATGAAGGGTATTGATACAGCAGATGTCCAATATAAATTTTATGCTATTCTGGGAACTTTAAAAATACAGCAACAAAAAATTTTGCTTCAGCAAACAGCATTAAGTGTTGTTGGGGGGTTTGGTGTGTGTAGTTAGGTTTTTGGGTTTTTTTTTATTCCTGTCTTGTCTCTAGGCTCTAGAAGATCATACTATTCATCATGCAAAGATACTTGAAGCCTTGGAAGCTGAGAAGCAGAAGATCGCTGAAGAAATACAGAGTCTTCAGAAGAATCGTGGAATTGGGAATAAAACTATGACTGGTATGTATATACATAGTGTTGGAAAGGCAGTGCTGACTTTTCTCTTGCTTGGTGGGCTTGGATTTAGCGGATGCAGATCCAAGAGCTTTCTTTCTTCCTCTAGCACTTCTCTAAGGATCCTGAATGGGAAGTGTCTTTTGGCTTTAATGATCCTTTTTGTTAGTAAGAACAAAAAGACTGTGCTAAAATATCTGTTTAAAACATGCTAAGGGTAGTTAGGTTGATATTCATGCAGCCTGTATTTAACCTGACTACCAAAAAGTCCTACCCCCATCTGGTTCAAGTGGTTAGGCATTAACTCATGGGGGAAACTGGAGTAACAGAACTGATTATGTTTAGTTTCCTACCTCAGGATAATGTACATTGTCTGGTGTTATGCCTCAATCTCTGTAATACCCTTTACCTGACCCTTAATAGAGGGTTATCTTGGCCAGGAGGGTCTTTTTTCCCAATGTATTGGGAATTCACAGAACTGTTGTTGACTACATTTTGTTCAAGGAATTTTGGTTGTGGTTTCTTTTTTGGTCTCCCTTAATTCCCTTCCCCTCCACCCCCCCCTTTTTTTTTTTTTTTT
>NDXB01003770.1:76255-94658 GCA_002631895.1 Agapornis roseicollis | reverse complement strand
TTTTCTTTTATTTTTTTTTCCTTCTCTCCCCCTTTTTTTTTTTTTTTTTTTTTTAAACCTGAAGTTTTTTGTTGCAGTATGTTGTTTAATCCATTTAATTGTTATGTGCTATAATCCTTATTAGTTCCATTTAACTGGAATTCTCTGAAGCTGTCTGTGATGATCCAGGAGGCCAACACCATTAGTAATCAATTAGGGAAAAACACTGTTTTCTATAGGTGAGTATCTCAGTTATTTATAAGGGTCGTTATATAAAATATATATTTATGCATTCATAATTGTTGGTAGATCTGCATGTGCAGTGAGTTGTTTATATTTTAGCTGTTATGTTAGGCTGCACATGATAAATCACTTTTAGAAAACAGCTTTAGTTGAGTGTGTAGGTCAGCCTCATTAGTTTGAAATGTCAACTTCAAATCTGAATTTTAGATCAAGGCTTTAAATGTAAGTCTACAGAAAATTAATTTTGGATTGAGTGTGGTTTGGAGGTGAATCTTCTGATGTTCATGTGCATCCTGCTCTGGTTCACATATTGAAGTGGTCCTAAAACACATTTACTATGTTTCTTTTGGACAAAACTAAACCAGGGAATAAGTGCCAGGCCAGGGAGGTGTTCAGTTCACAGGACTGCAACAAAGATAGTTCAAAAACTCAGATCATGTACATTATATGATATATTATAGTGGATATTGGGCATTTGGGACCAGTTGTTTCACTCCAGAGATTTCTTGCTATGCCATGCTACTTGCTAGTTGTAACTCAGGAGTGTTCTAGAAGTGAACCTGTATATTGGTTAAATGTTCTTAGTGTCAGCAGAGATACATTCGTGCAGAGGAAACTCTGTATCAAAAAAAAAAAAAAAAAAAAGGCTAAAGTAAATGTAGGTGAGCTTGGAGGGCTTCCATTAGGTGTATATATTCCTCTGGTTTTCAGATGTCGTACCTTTCAACAAGAGCTCTGCCAGTAGAATTCTCTAGCATATATTTGGTTCTGAGTTTCTTGAGGCAGGAGATTGTATGTTAGTATCTACTTTTATCTCTGAATGCAGGGATTCCTTTTTTCCTTTATATAAAAATAAACTTAATGGCTACACTAATATTTGCCTTGTGTGATACATGATGTGTCAAGCAATTTCTGTGTAATGACATTTTTATTCTCTGTATAATCCTGCCTACAAGTACCTTGTTCATTTTTGAAACGAATAATGGATGTTTTGGGGTTTTTTTGCTGTTACTTCCCTTTTATTGTATGTGGGTTTTTAATTAATTTAATTTTATTTATTTTCTCAAATTCTCAGACACGACAAAATTGATGATAAAACAGGAGCAGTGTCTTCTGTTCAGGTGCAGGTTCGTAACATCAAACTGGGAATAGCAACTTTCTGGAGCCTAGAGAAGTTTGAATACAAACTAGCAGCAATGAAGGAACTATATGAGGTCAGTAATACTTTGTCAAACATAAGATTTTGCTGATCAGTGCAGGAGGAAACATCTTAGTTTTTTTAGTTTATGTGATGTTCAGCACCAGGACGCGTGATTTTTTTTTTTTGTTAAATACATGTACACGTGGTGGTTTATCACACAGAAAGAGGACAGTAGAAACCAGTGACTTTATTAAGGTAATTTTTCGTTCAGAGGGAGAAGTAGTAAAACAAGAACTGTTGTGGTTCTTTTGGTTGTTTAATTATTTATCTGTTCTAGAGGAAAACATGACCTTTTAAAGCTATCACTTGAATTTGATACATTCTATCTAATTTTTTTTTTATACATTCTATCTATTTTTCTTTGGCTCTGGTAAATAAGTTTGGTACTGCTTGCTTTCATCTTTGCTTTAGGTTCTTCAATGGGTGCTTTTAAAGGCATTTTTCATCAGTTTTTGTTTAATAAACTGACAGTTAAGGTGCACATTAATCCCTTTTTCTAATTCCATTGATTTTAATCAGACAAAATGGGTATTTTTGTACTGTATCTCTCTAAATGTGCAGTAAATTGTTGCATATCATACTAGCTTTTGTATCAAAGAGGGGGATATGTGAACAGTGCCAACACTTGATTCTGTATTCACAAAAACCCCTATAACCAGCAGGTAGTCTTTTTAATTGCATAAAGGTAGCCAATGGTGGCAAATTATTGAATACAAACAAGGTTACAATATCAGTTCTTGTTTGCTGGGAGAATAGGGTTGGGATTTTTTTCTATTTTTTTCTATTTCTGAGAGGCATGTCTTAAGTTTATCTTTGTTGACTCCATGTGAACAGACAATGTGTTCATTTTATTCCATTGCAATTTTTTTCCCTGAATTGAACAACAAAGAGGCATAAGAACTACTTGATAGGGTGGAATCTCTGATCTGGTGGCCCTTAAAAGTACTTTTTTAGTGGGGACCGAGTATTCTGGGATTTTTCCAGTTTTCAGGGCTAATCATTGTGGGTAGTTTTGTTTCTGCCATATGAATGGAAAGTTTTTTTAGACTGCAGTGAAATAATGAAAGAAGGTTCCTGGAGATGGGTTAACATGAAGGAAGGATCCAGAGAAACCCTGTAGAACCATAATGATCTTGTATTTTATGCTATACCAGTTCTGAGTCTTTTTGATTGAAACACAAATGAAAAATAAATATTTAAGACTAGTTTTAGACTGAGAACAGCTTGTCTGAATTTATTCTGTGCTTGAATTTGTGATTATCCAGATAATAAAATTATTTCCATTCGAATATCTATTATGTTTAGTCTGGAGCAGTATTGAAAAATTAATACAAATTGCTTCAAATAGTATATAAATCAACGTTTGGATGCTTGCTGTTTCCAAACTTAAGTCACAATCTGACAGAATAGGAGATCTCAACTGTTGGAGCATTCAAGGTGATAGAGAAAAATAGTCTTTTTACACTTCAGAATGCTTTATCTTCTATCATAGAAGTAGTAGCATGTCCCCAAAGAATTAGTTTTCTTTGAAAGAATAGCTACCTCTTATATGAGTATATATCTGAAATAAATAAATATTCAGTATTATATCTGAAAAGAAAAAAGTGAAAGAAAAGCCGGAAAAAACCCTGAAGAAACTCTGCTTTATGATACAACTTTGTAAGACGCAGGTGTTTCCAGTGAAACATTGCTAAAAACTGTACACAAATCCAGTTATAAAAATAAATGAAAACTCTAAATTAGGGTGCCAGGGTTTTAATATATCTGGCATGTGGTGGGGAGAGCTGTGGAAACATTCTGTACTTGTGTTCCTCTATATTAGGTTCTGGATAGCCAGGTGACTTCATTTAATATTTATCTTATTTTAGTCTGTTTTTAAGCTCTTGCACCTCAAGGTGGTTGGCAGTCAGTTATTTCCTAGATTACATATATCCTAATAAAAAACATTACAACTACTGATAATAGAACATACTGTCTTCATTCACATGTTGAATGCTTTGTTATTACTCTAATTTTGTTTAACCCTCTTATTCCCCTGTGTTGCCTTTATATTTCTCAGAGTAATGATAGGAGTAAAGCTGCTGATGTATTTTATGACCCTGCTGATGAGTGGGAACCTGACCTTTCAGATGCCTCTGTTTCCTCTCTTTCCAGAAGAAGGTGATACTAATTTGTAGCTCCTTCATCTATGCTTAAAATAAAGCAAAAATTAACTTGCTTAACTGTCTAAACATGTTTCTGTGCCACTACTATAGTCTTTTACTGATTCTTATTTGACTTCATTAAAATGTGAAACTTGTCAATTAAGGAGAATTAATGTATATGTAAGGGAGGAGGGGGAAAGTTCAAATTAAATGTGTTATTTTACTATGCTTTACTGGCTTCACTGACAAAACATGTGTTGATATGCACCAAACATTGCTCGCCACCCACTAAAGATTTTTGGTATATTAAAAAGCAATGTTTCTGAGGTTGGACATAGCATATGTGCAGTGTATGTCTGATCAGTGCTAGAGGATTTTATGTATGACCATTGACAACCAGCTGGAGGTAATTAAAGGCTGTTCCTAATTATTTTATAAAGCTGTCTTAAAAAGGGATACATTTGTCTACAGCACAGAACTTGTAATTAACCTGCACAGGACTCACAGGTTAAGGTTACAAATATGCACCTATTTAATTAGTAGCACAAGCAGGTTTAAATAGGCACTTTGACATATGTTCCTGTCCTTACTTAGCACATACACAGTTGTTCTATTCAGTTGTTCTCCTATCTTTCCTCATGGACAAGAAATAGGAACAAAAATTTTTCCAAATCCATATATTGTCAAAACATGTGTAAGGCTTTCTAAACTTGTCTAGATATTATCAGAGTTAAGTGTGTGGGGTTTAATGTTTTCTTCAAACTTCTGTCTTATGAAAGCATTGCTTTTAAGGCGTAAATTGTGGTTGTTATTTTCATGTTTTCACTTTTCCTAGAAGTAGAAGTTTCATGAAGAACAGGAGAATTTCTGGATGCTTGTCTGAGATAAAATTACAACCAATTCAGAATATACAGACTTCCCATATATCAGGTACTTGCTATATGCTAAAAACACCTTTTGTTTCATACTGGGAACTTGAAACTACTACATGTGCAAAATTTCTGCACTTCTAGTAGTCGTTTTTAAAAAAAGTGTGGTTTGGAAAAGAAAATGAAAACTGTCCTGTTGGCGAGGACAGGTTATAATGTCTAGCTGTTGTCAGAAGATTTTTGTACTTTTTTTTTTTTTATTATCCTTTCTTAGGGCAAAAGCTTCCTGACAATCACTGATGACCCTTACTTAAGCTATTTGCTTAAAACCTTACTCCACTTAAATGTGTGTGTAAACCGAAGAAAGATGCTAGTCCATGCATCGAATTGCCAGAGGCTGAATTCTGGTATAATAATTCAGAGAATTTCCTTGAGTTGTTGCTATTCATTCAACTACTGAGGCTACCCAAAGCTTTTTGTCACGTTTTAATTTATTTTTTTTTTCCCCCCTGAAATACTAGATGCTTCAGTCTTCCAAATATTTTGATGCATTCAGTTATTTTCTTTCTCTGTAGGTGTGATTGTTGGAACAGGTGGATTAATGTTAAAGATTTTTGCTATGGAATTAGTCTTTTGAACTAAGTGAATCTAGAAACTATTTAAAACATTGTGTCCACATGTTTTTTGACTTACTGTCTTGTAGTTGAGCGTTGCAGAAGAAGCAGTATAAAATACTCATCACAAAAACACATGAACTGCTCACTCATATGCAAGAAAGTGTTTACAGATGTTTTGCTTTTACATCATACAGGTTCACAGAAAAAATCCAGCATGTGCCCAAGCTTTTGTGAATCTTTTCTTCCTGGAATTTGCAAGGAATCTATAAATTCAGCTTTAGATTTACTGGAACAGAATCATGAAGGAGGAAAGAGCATAGCAGATAATGTCCTTACCAATTTGTTTGTCATTTTTTCTGGAGCATCTGCCATTGCAAAAGCCTATGAACAGCAAGATGAAGAATGTCAAGAAAACTGTAAGTTTGATTTTCATAACAGTTTACTTTAAGCGTCACTAATGACTTGTCTTTCAGATGTACATTCTTATCTTTGTCTATCAGAATTCATTTGCAAAGGGAAACCTTCTGATAGATCTCTTTTTCTCCTGTAGTTTTCTCTCTTGATTATGCTGCTCAGTCCTACAGCATCAAAATTATCTCTGCTTTTGACCAACTTGTGATTCTTACCAAACTTTGGCTTAACAATATCCAAAAGTGCCCTGGACCTACAAAAGTTGATGAAGAAATAAAACAGGAAGTAAAGAACTTGGGAGGTTATTTGCAGCTACTGTTGCAGGTAAAGTATATTAAGGGGTTACATCTGCATGTTGAAAAGTCTTATGCAGTGTTAACTGCCGCCTTGCTAAAAACACTCAAAAATCCAAAGTACACAATGACAAATGGACACACTTAGGGAAGACGAACATCAAAGGGTGTGTTTCTGCTGGTTAAACTGGTACTTCCAATACGCTAGTTCAAAGCAATGCAGACCTTTCTGTGCTGCAGGCCCTGACAATACCATAGGTTCTTAATTGTAACAGGGGACAATAAAACACGGAGTAGCAAGAGCAAATGCTAGTTTATATTGTGAAGTGCTACTGTTAATAAAGTAGTGTTCAGTAAATATTACTCTTGTTCATAGTGCAGCTTTATGAAGAGTGATTTTTTTTTTTTTTTTAACTGTGTAGTATTCTGATGCCTTTCTTCTCTGGTTGCAAGGTATGGTCTTCTAGCTGTGGTAGATAAACCATTGGAAGTAGGAAGATGGAAAGCTGAAGATGTCTCAAGCTATTGTGTGTTATGAACTCTTGTGTTACAAAAAAATGCCCTTTGACTAAAGATGCCTGCTACCTTCAGTGAATGATATGCCTTTATTTCTCAGGGATGTTCTTCAGATATATCCTCGATGGTAACAGAAGCACTGAGCAAAGTAAACCAAACAGTAAAACAAACAATGAAATACATAGGACACTTGGCAGTAGTCACAAGAGCTGATATTTTGTTTTCTGAAGAGAACAGCATTGCTGCAACCAGTCTACAGGTGAAAAATTGTTTATTAGAAATAATGATTAGAATAGTAATTTTAATGTTGATATCATATTTATTTTCAGTAACTGTGTTCAGAAGTGCATTGTTACATATAAATTGTTTTTAGAGTTTATCTAATACTTAATTTTTATTGTGAAAATGGGTGTGTTCTAATACCCTTGAAATAATTTTTTACTTAAAGAAAATGTACTTTAAGGCTGTTTAACTTCCACAAAGAAAAAGAAATACTGTGCTTTTAGGATTGTATCTGCACTGAGGTTGTATGGGTCTACTTAGTTCACAGGAATTCAATGATTATTTCAGTAATCTGTGATTAAGTAACACAATGAATTTTCAGAAATATGAAGAGTTAGGAAAAGGAGAACAAAAATGCTGAGCCCTTGTGGTCAAAGAATGAGATGTAACTGAATAGACCAGTGCTGAACAGTTTGCTCACAATTACATTGCTAGCCCACTACAGAAAATTGTTTTAATTCAAGGCCTCATCAATTCCTTCAATCATTATATTTTGAACCCTTATTTTAAAAGGACTTTGTACTTGGCATTTATGATGGCATATGCTCAGGGCTGGAGTTTCTCATTGATACTGTACAGGAAAAAGCAAGAATGGTGCAGAAAGAACTTCTGAAACAACATCCACAAAATGAGGTGAGATGAAAGTAAGATTAAAACTACTGCTATATCTTAGAGACACTTGATCATGTCTTGTTATTTTTTAGTAATTTTGTCTAGAAATTTTATATCAGGAATGTAGTTATTATTAGTAACAGGGGTTTGAGACGTGTGCCAAGTCGGAATATTAACTATGATCTTGAAATTTTTAGTGTTTACCTTTCACCATATGTAGACTGAATGTTTAAGTAAGTGTATTTTATCTAGAGAGGTTTATCTGTGCATTGGAGGACATTTATGTCACTTCACAGTGTAACCATGAAGGAGAAGGGAGAATATGAAAACTGGCGCAAAGGAGCAAGTGGGCCTTTTACTCTGTATGCTGCTGTTAAGTTTGCTTTTCAAAAAGATTATTTAACATATAGTAATGCTCTATGATCCTGAAAGTTAATTGTTATATTGATAATAGTAATCACCTCTGCTATTACTACACTTACTCTTGTCAGGAAGATTAAGAAAGCTTGAAGACTTCATTTTGTCATACATTGTTTTTATAGTCCTAGTCCTAAACAGCATGCTGTCTAAATATTAAGTTAGTTCAGTGTTACTTTTTCAGAGCTTGTCTTCTCATGTGCCTAATGCTCAGGGTGCATACACTGAAGCACTTCTATGAGTTGGGGACTTCAGAGGGAAAATAGTTGACTAAAGTAGCTATCTAGTAGTGCAGAAGCCAGAAATTTCCTGCTTGATTTCATGTCATTCAGTGAAATCACAACTGACCTTCAAATACTTTCCAGGCTGATAAGCAGCAGTGGTATTTTCATTTGGGCAATTTCTTTGTAACGCTTCATAGGAAAGTTGCAACAAATGACTTATGTTCTTTTAATGAGTTGTGCCTGTCACCTTCCAAATTTATTGTAATATGAAATGCAATTAGATCAATGAAAATCTCTTATTTCTCGTAGCAAGACCTCAATTTAGTTGTTCTTTTAAGTGCAAAAACTTGCTGAAATGTGGGATGAGCTGGGATATATAAAATATTTATTTCCAAGAATTTACTACTCAAAAATCTGTAATAAATGACCTGGGATAAAAGATTCAAATCTGTTCAAGAGGAATGATAAATTGCTTGTTTCAAGTAAACTTCTTACTTTGGTTTTCACTGTTGTCTTTCTTAATTTCATAGGTAATAGTGAAATTGTGTAAATTTTTCTGTACCTGTCTGCTTGTTTAACTCCCAAATGTTTCATTTTTCCAGCAAAAAGAATTGAGCGGTCTGTTTTCCAGATAATGATGTTCACTTTCAGCAGATTCCTCTGTGTCTGTATGATTCCTGCATGTTCTTCTCGTGGGTGGAACTAATGTGAAGCTGGGAGAGAACACCAGAGTGTTAACTGGGAGATGACCTATGACACTTAGAATGACAGCAATACAAAAATTACAGGATGATCTTTCTCTAGTGAACACTTAAATTTGCTTGTTTGATCCTCCCATATTAAGGTGTTATGTAATGCCTTGCAGATAAAGTTAGCATTTTATTTGAAAAATTGAATGTTTTCTTACAGGAAACATGACTTCTGCCTTTGAGCATTTTTTTCATTAGCATGCCGGTGTTCATTGTTGGCTTTCTAAAATATATAATATATACAAGTACATACAATATAATACGAAGTCTCTTTACAGATTCAAAATCAAATAAAGGATAATGTTGTGACAATAGCCAGATTCCTTGAAAATAACCTCTCTTATTGTGGAAAGGTAAGATAAATGTTTCACAAAATGCATGCTTTGAATTTGAGGATTAAATTTAAGGGATGGATGTAACAAAGAGGAGGATTTGAAGCTAGCCTTTATAATTGCATGTTAACAGTTCTTGTCACAGTCTTGTGAATGAATGGGATGCTAACTATTATGGCTACTTTGTTTCCACTCAAAACTATTAGATTTTAATTTTACTTAAAGTATTTATGGAGATCCTAGTATCTTATTTTTCTCCTTCTTGTCCTCATCATAAACAGCCTGATAGCCTAATTAATAATGCAATAATTTATGGCCATAATTATTGATATTTTGAATTAAAAGCCAGATAGATTATTTAACCTCCCTTCTAAAATAGATTAACTTTTCAAGCAAAAATTAACCAAACTTTCTCTGGATTTTACTGTTCTGTTTGCCTTCCCCCTCCCTCCACACCCCCCCGCCAGTCCACAATTTGCACTGCTCATCAAATCTATCTTAGGCTGTGTGACTTGGCATTGGTTACATCTTATGTTTCAGTATTGGCCTGTTCTACATGACTCAATCCATAATAAGCATGTTTACTAGTTGATATACTGTCATATATTTGATTCTCTTTAAATTACTCTTTTTAATAAAGAAAGAAAGAGACTCTCAATTACCAGAAGAATCTCTATATTGGGAAATAAAGAAAAGCACTAACATTGCTGCAAAATATTTGGAATTGGAGCAGTGCCTAGCTGAAGTCTGTCAAATTGTTTCTTCTGTCTTACAAGGTATTTAGCTTGGTTATTACCTATTTTTAGAGTAACCTGTGGATCACAGGAAACTGTGAAGCAAGAGGGAGGGAGGGCTACTTGGTCTGTCTGCAAAATGTTGCATTTGATTCTTTGTGCTTTTGTTTTTCATAGGATCATACAGAAGCACAAGCCCTCTTAGGAACTTTGCAGAAAATATTTGTGTCATAGCTGGGTATTTTAACAACTATTTCCGTTTATTTGCCTTGTCATCTTCTTCTGCAAACAATTCCATCCAGGAAAAAAGTGTGCCTTTCATGAACTTGGATGAATTGGACTCTCTAGTTGATTCACTTATTATAAATTTTGAACTTGAACAAGGACAGTTATTACTGAAATCTCAAACTCTTAGTAATGAAACTACTGAGACTCAAGGAATACTGGTTGTAACAGATGATGTTGAATTTGCTTGGAAACAGAAGTTGATTCCAAAACACACACAGAAGCTTCAGTCTTCATCTCCCTTTCCTGCAGAGCTTTCACCTGGTACGATACAGTGGGTATAAAATGCTATTATCAAGAAATTCAGGCGACCTCTTTTGTTTGAAAGGGAAAGCAATATATCACAAAACCTAAAATTTATTGCTAATATTATTAAATGGTATGAAAGTAAATGACATGATTGTATGAGGATAAGAACCCTCAATTTCACAAGAAAAAATGCAATTCCTTAGAGGGCTATTAAACTTTAGTGCCTTTTCTTTTTTTAATGAAAGTCTATTATTACCTAAGCCTATAAGAAATCTAGTGCAGTAAGTAAAAAACCTATTGGAGGTACTGTGAGTAGGAAAAATAAAAACTGTTGAGGAATAATGAGGAAACACAGCAAACGCTTGGTAGGACATTCACATCTCATCTTAAACCTTTGATTTAGGGATTTTGCATAACAGTGGAAGGGGATTCCTTTGAAGGACATTTGTAAAAAACATGTTGCATACATCTAGATGAGAAGATTGGCTTCCTAGCTCAGATACTCTAAAGGTAGATGATGTGGGTCCTGATGTTTAGAGTTTTTTTTTCTTGTTAAAATTGTTGCTTTATCTTTGCTGCATTGTGACACAGTAGTGCTACTGCAGCTTTAAAGTGGGTTTTATACCTTTCAAACCTGTTTCTGTATGGTAAAATTGCTTTGCAACCTTATTAGACGAATGCTTTCTTAAGCGGTTTTGTAGTCCATTGAAGAACTTCAGCTTAAACTTACCA
The DNA here is from genome assembly GCA_002631895.1 of Agapornis roseicollis. Lineage (NCBI taxonomy): Eukaryota > Metazoa > Chordata > Aves > Psittaciformes > Psittacidae > Agapornis > Agapornis roseicollis. The sequence continues at coordinate 83,769 of NDXB01003770.1, read as the reverse complement.
GTGATGACATGCTTCAGCTTGATCCAAAGTAAATTATATGAGTGTTGCTACCTTTGATTGCTCAAATTACTTTCAGTGCTATTTATAGTGAATTAGAAACATAGTTCCTCCTAAATAATATCTAAGGTATCCCATGAGATTGTAGATAACTTTTCCAGTCAATTACTTCCTTGTGCTTTTTACTATAGTCATCATTTGACCTCTGACATTTAGCATGCTAGATGAAGCCAGTGAAAATTAATAGCAAGGATAAAAATGAATACGCATTTTTATTCTTTAATAATGGGTTCTAGAAGGCCTGGACCTACCACATTTTACTCACAACAGAGATGAGAAATTTATAAGATAAACCTTGATAGATAAAAATATTTTTTTATCTATCAAAGCTTCCAAGCCAGATATTCATAGCTATCATCTTTCCTTCTGAGGAAAGAAGCTCAACATCTTGAGAATTCCAGTCTTCAAGAACCCATCAGGGTTTTGAAACTATTTCCAATGAAAAGACTACAGTAAAGAGTCAATCATCCTTTTCCTTTGAAAAAAAATCACACTATAGTTATGTTGTATTGAGAGATTTTGTGCTTTTCTGTAATAATTCTACTGAACCAGTAACCCACTTATGTTTTTATTGAGACTATTATTCCTCATACTTTGTCAAAAAATGTCTTCCAGTCCAGTCCTGCCATAAAAACTATTCAATTTTTATTGTAGCTAATAAGTTACTTATCACATAAAGTGTGATGTTGCTGAGAATTGCTTTCCTATTGTAAAGGCTTTCACAGGTCTGCATAAGGCTTAACGAAGTATATTCAATTGTTCAGATTTTTGTGTTTTAAAAGTGGAATAGAAAGCTGGTATATTTCTACTTCTGTGAATGTATTATTTTGTATTTGGCTGTAAGTTTTTAAAACATAACTGGTGGCTCTGAATCATGTGACTAAGATAAGCACTGTAAAGAGTAAAACTACATCATGTAACTTACTTTAGCAACTTTAAGTGTAAATTCCTTGCCAGTTTCCTTCTGTGTAGAGTTGGTTTTGAGGCCTTCCTTTGCAACTGAGCATACCGCTTTTTGCTGAAATTATTGTAGTGTAAGAATCTGAAGTACTGCCAAGAAGTGTTTTCTGTAGCTCACAAGCAAAACAACAAAAAACTGAAAACAAAACACACTTCTTACTTATGTTTCTTTCTTCTATTAAGACACCTACCATTACACACTTAGAGGCAGAATAATTGTGACCTAATCTCATGTTTGGTTTTGTTCTCATATTTAATGAGAAGCATTGCTCAGAAAACATCCTTGGTTTTGTAGTTCTGTGTGTTCTTATGAGAGATATTTTGGTCTGTTTCTGAAACTGAAAGAGAAGTCCTTCATGCAGTAGGAGCTCTAATGGACTTTTGTTTTTTAGTGTTTCTGAAACTCAGAAAGATACTAAGCAAACAAATGGGTTTCAGATATAGATTTTTACCTGAGAACAACCTTAATCATATAAAATTTAGCTTTTGCAGGATGAATGAAAATGATGCCAATATCTTCTTGCTGCTCGGTTGGTGTTTGTTTTTTCCCTTCCATGCTAGCCAGCCATGTCTAATCAATCTTACTCATGTTGTTAATACTGTATTCACATTTTAGAGTTATATGCTAACAAAACCTACTTCTGCTAGTGTTTTCTTCAGCTTGGTGCTCTTGTTACAGTTATACATCTTTGAAGTACTTCATTTTAACGATATATACAGTGATCGTACATCATCAGAGTGAGCCAGTGCTCTCATAACATACTGCATTAATACATCAACAAGCTTAGCTGAGGCTCCAATAATCTATTGGTGTAATATGCCATAAGGTAAGGTATATTTATAACTATAGGCTAGTCTGTCCATAAATTGTGAATGTCAAGAAACTGGGATCACAGCAGGCAGATTTTTGGGATGGATTGACTTGAGTGGTATGTTATTTTACTGGTAAGGAGTTGGAGGTAGTTGTGAATCAGGCCCAGGTCAGCAGAGGATTTGACTTGGCTTAATACAGTTCCCTGCATCACCTGCTAGGAATACTGGTGCAATGAAATAGACCCCAATATTGCCAAGATAAAGGATTCTGCAATTCAGTCCAGATATTTTCACCATCTTGTTTTTTGTAGATTTGTCTGTAAAGTCAGGGTCTGGTTAACTTCTGGAAGGTAGTGGTAACAACACAGAAAATCTTATGGTTGTATCTTCCGAGTTTCTTAAACCATAAACTAAAGAAGACACCAAAACAGTGCAATTTAAATAGAGATTTTAGATTAGTGTTTTACAAAGTTAGTCTTGCAGGAATGTATATTGATGTTGTAAATTTCTTTGGGGAAATTGAGATGGGAGTGGGATCAGAACCAGTATTTATTAAAACACATGTTATTAACTTATTAATGTAATTAAAATGTTTACTTCCAGCAGATAACTGTTCAGACAGTACATTCACTTAACCTTTTACACTTCATTTGCATCCACACATAAAAATCTCTTATAGCTACAAGGTTGGACTGTGAGCTTTCTGACTCAGAAGTGGAGGCTCATGTTGACTTACCAATGAGACTTTGATGTGCTATACCCCTCAACATGTATGCTTCCTTTCTGCTAAAAGCACTAAATTTGGTCTTAAAAGGTTTCAAACCTACGGTCTTCAGCTCTGTTGCTGAAATCACTGAGAGAACAGTCAGGAATGTGCATGGTGGGGGAGTGTTATAAAGAAATGTTTATAGAGACCTGAATGGGATGTACTGTTTACTGAAGTCATGATGGGTTCATTTTGTTATATGCATTGATGTAATTTGTAATTTGTGCATTGTTTGTTGTGGTGTTTTTTATGTTTCGGGGTTGTGTGTTGTTTTATGCTTTAATGTCCTTCCTTACTCCCTCAGGAAAAAATTCTTTGATCAGATTTTTAGGTAAAAAGTAATTAGAACGTTATGAACTTGACCCATGGATTTTATTAACTAATGGAAAAGAAAGAGGGGGGGACTTTTTTCTAATTTTAAATAGAAAGTGGGGAGGCGGGGTATTCAGACTTCTGCTCCCTCATTACATTTGAAAAGATAAAACTAAGACAAACCAAATAAAACTTTCTTCATAAAAGAAGCAGCTTGAAGTTAATAAGAATTAGTTATTTCTTCAGTTCAATACTTCATTTGGAAAATAGTACTACAGGAATAAAAATACATAATTATTCTTAAGAATATTGACCTCTTACTACTTTTCACAATTTCAGTTCTAGTTTTATTTAATAGTACTAAAATAAATTGAAAATTATACATTTGAACATCATCCAGCATCAGTGCATGAGGTAAACTACCGCACAAAAGTATCACATAAATTGACTTCTGTTTTGGAACTTTGTAAAGCCATGGGAGACAAACTAGCTGTCATTATGCACTAAACTGTGAATTTTCATCCCTAATCAGGAATAAGAGACATCTTTATTTCAGTTAAAGGGAAGAGTCCTGGGAGGAACTTTATCTTCAGCATATACATGCTGGATTACTTGAGCATCTTTCAAATAACATCAGTCCATCTATATTGAGGCATGTTGTATGTGCACACATTGGAAAAAAAGAGCAGTCTAGCTGTGCTTTTTAAAGGACGTGTATCAGGGTTAGACATTCAGGATAAGTAAACTTTTCTAGTACTCACTGACTCATGAGATTACTCTGTATGAAGAAAAACATGCTGCAGTTTAGATTTAATTTGATCCAGTAATGGCATCTGCAGGCAGAAGAGGAGATTACATCTGATTCACCTCTGCAGATACAAGCTATTATTTTTGGATAGCAAATTTCTTCTCATTCTTTGTAAACTTTAATATACTGTCATTAGATGGGTTCTGTTGCTTTCATATGTTTTGCAACTTTTCTGATTTCATGATAGGGTGGGTTTATTATTTTTGGGGTGTTTATGCATTTTCCCAAGGAAGGGCTGTTTACTTTTTTTTTTTTAACCTCTAATATTTTGCTTTTCTGTATTAAAAATTGCCATCTTTATTTATTTTTTTTTTCTGCTCTTAAGAACTGGAATCAGTATATGTAACAAGATTTGGTTACTCGAACTTTTTTCCTGCCATCTTTTTTTGTTTGTTGTTGTCTTAGTATGTTTGTTTGTGATAGTATTGGTTTCTAGAATAGGACATAGTATATATAACCTAATCAACATTCATATAATTTGATTGTTGCAGTGAAAACAGGACAAAACTGAGAAAGAGGTCTCCTGAGCTGACATGTCATCAACAGTGAATACCACAGACAATATAAAAATACTGTTTCAGGTATCTCTCACTACGAGTTAATTTTGAATACCTTGTAGATATCATAGTGGGAAGTGTTACAGATCACCCAACCAGGATGAAGAGGCAGACATAATATTTTGTAAGCAGATGGAGAAGTCTTATAATTGCTAGCCTTTGTTCTTGTGGGGAACTTCAACTTACCATGTGTGCTGGGAGTACAGCAGAGAGCGAACAGCCTAGGAGGTTTCTGAAGTGTGTGGAAGATAATTTCCTGATAGATCTGGGGAGTGAGCCAATTAGGGAAGGTGCCCCACTGGACCTGTTGTTTGTGAGCAGGGAAGGACTTGTGGGTGATGTGATGATTGGAGGCTGTTCTAGGCACAGCAGTCATGAAATGATGGAGTTTTTGATTGCTGAAGAAGTAAGGAGATGAGTCAGCAGAACTGCTACCCTGGACTTATGGAGGGCAGACTTTGACCTGTTTAAGAGACTGGTAGACAGAGTCCCTTGGCAAGCAGACCTGAGGCCAAAGAAGTCCAGGAAGACTGTACATTCTTAAAGAAGGGAATCTTAAAGGCACAGGAGCAGGATGTCCCCATGTACTGAAAGAGGAGCCAGCAGGAAAGACTGGCCTGGCTGAACCAGAAAGCTCTGGCTGGAACTCAGGGGAAAAAGAAGAAGGAGATTTTATGACCCTTGAAAGAAGTGGCAGGACACTCAAGAGGACTACAAGGATGTAATGAGGTTATGCAGGGAGAAAATCAGAAGGGCCAAATCCCAACTAGAATTTACTATTGCTGTGAAAGACAATGATGGGATCCATGCAGTGGTACTGAGGGAGCTGGTGGAAGTGCTCAATGAGTCACTTCAGTCATTTAGCAGCAGTCTTGGCTAACCAAGGAGGTTCCACTTGACTGGAAGCTAGCAAATATGATACCCATTCACAAGAAGGGCTGAAAGAAAGATCCAGGGAACTACAGGTTGACCTTGGTTCTTGGGAAGGTCATGGAGAAGAACACCTTGAGTGCTGTCTTATGGTGTGTTCAGGACAACCAGGTGACCAGGCTCAGTCAGCATGGGTTTATCAAAGGCAGATCCTGCCCATGACAAAGATTTTAAGCAGTACCAGTCCCAGTACCAACAGCTGTAGAATGCCACTTGTCACTGGTTTTCACTTGGACACTGAGCTGTTGACTTCAACTCTTTGGGTGTGACCATCCAGCCAATTCCTTATATGTCAAAGCCATGCCATTCTGGATTAGAGGTAAGAATATTGTGCAGGACTGTCAAATGCCTTGCACAAGTCCAGGTAGGTAATGTCAGTCACTCCACCAAAGTTACCTACCAACACTGTAACCACATTATAGAAATCTGTCAGACTTGTCAGGCATGATTTGCCCTTAGTGAAACCATGTTGGCTGTCACCAATCACCTTCTTATTTTCCATGAACAGATGGGTAAGTGTGGAATAAAGCAAATGCAGTTTCTGAACTCCAGAGCCATATTCAACAGTAGAGAGCAAATTTTAATAAGCAGGGCTCGGCTTGTTGGTCTTTTGTTTTGCCTTTCGCTTTTCAAGGAAATTCTTTCCATTCTGCTCCTTTCCCCTAAAATACCGTACAATAATATTATAAGCATTTTTCTAAATATTTGATTAATGAAGAGGAAATCAGAAAAGCTTCCATCAGTGTTAATTTAGTTGGCCTTTAGTTCTTGTTTGATTATGACCAGTAGTATACAAACTTCATCTCCTAAACTCAGATCTTTCTACAAGATAATCAACTTGTGAAGTGCATGTGTAGTGTATATAAACAATTTATACTATGCTTACCCCACCTTGAGCATGTAACACACAGTCCAAAAGGACATATGTAAAGTTGTTCCTTTGTACTTCTCATTCTGCTCTGCAACAGTACAGTAATTGCTCTAATTTTGCAGGTTATCAGGGGACGGAATCCGGACTGTCAATGTGAAAGCTTACAGGGTGCTGTTTGTTAGCACTGTGAGGTTTGTTGTATGTAGCAAAAGAGTGATAAGCAAAGGACTAATGCAATGGGAGTGTTGGATCATTTATTTCCCATTTGCATAAAGCACTTGTAAATGTCTCTAAGTAGTCTTATGCTGCTGTGGCTGAGAATTCAGGACTGAACCTATGCTGTTCCTTCTATGGCTGATATGAGAGGGTCCCACCCTTCTGTGATTAGGCCAGAAAGGTTGCAGGGACCTTGCTCTAGCTTTGTGGGTTCAGAGGGGTCCATAACAGCATGCTGTCATAACAGCTTTCAGTAGATTGTGGACTCCTAAAATACTGCAGCAGCAAGAGCCCTTGCTGCTGTTCTGTGCTGGTGTGCTACCGTGTCCTTTGACTACTTCAGGAGATAGCTGAGATGGAATCCTTCCTTGCTTATTTCTACTGTAAAATTAAAAATGATCTGCCAATTCTGACTGAGTAATTCTCTATCCAAATCCATTTATCATTTATTAGTATTTGTTTCATGGTTCTCTTAGGTGTTTTAATTCTGCCACATGCCAGCACAGTCCCTGAAAAGCATTCTCAGAAAAAGATAGATGGTAACAAAAAATTCTAGACCTTGATAGTTTCGTATTTTTTCTCTTTAATAAAGTTCTGCTGGCTATAGCTTCCTTTGATAAGGTGGTGAAGAAGCCTGGTCAAATATTAAGCCCTCTGTTAGAGGATTGTGTGTATCCCAAGTCGCAATTCCATTCAGCAGTTGATGGTATGCCCCCTTAAGGCCGCTAGATGGCAGTGTTTCCCAAGGGAGCACTTGTTCCGAGGCCTTTAGGGAGCCCCTCCTAACAAGGCGTGGAGGGTATCTCATCCCCGCTGAAAGTTAACACTTCTACCATATTCGTAAAGCATTAGTGTATATAGAAAATTCCGGCTTTGGGGTTGTACAGTTTATAGAGCAACTTTTGTTATACATTCCCTAAAGTAATTATATGACAGGCATAGTGTAGCTCTAAGCATAAAGATAGCGATGTTATTATACGCAAAATTATGTACCGTTCAAGACTTATTTTTCACATTCATAGTTTAGCATTTCCAGTGTATTAAAGTTGCTATTAAGAAAAAGAAACCTTGTGCAAACTATAGTTCAATAACTGATTTTATGAATATCACAAATGTTTATGTAGATAGGCCCGCCATTTTATAAATAATCTTAAGGAATAACTTTTCCTGTGATGATCGTGTGAATAGCACATAAAAATGTTTGGTTTTTTTTTTTTTTTCTTT
>NDXB01003770.1:60044-76167 GCA_002631895.1 Agapornis roseicollis | reverse complement strand
TTTTTTTTTTTTTTTTAAAAAGAAAAAAAAAATTTTTTTTTTTTTTTTTTTTTTTTTTTTAGCTCAGATTTGATATTGTAAAATATAAGACTAGGAGAGATGAAACAAATCTTATGCCTGTTTAATTTCAAATTCATTCTTCTGCCTATTTTAATCACCAGAATGCTTAAACTAATATTTTGTTGCACAGTGGCTGGCTCCCTATTTCTTATCTCTTCCACAAATCACATAGTGGGTTGAGGATGCAATTCAGAATGGATCTCAGAAATTCTGCTGTTTCTTGTAACTGGTAGTTAGGAAATAGCTTACAATCTTCTGGGTTTTTTTAGAAGATTAATTTTGTAAATAGAAGTTGCTGTAAATGTGCTCTAATGGTAAGACTGGTTTTTTATTAAGGTTTAGATTTTTATTCAATGAAATATTGGTAGGAAATGATCAGGAAAACCTGTCAATATCTACAGAGAAGCTTTATACTCGAGAATGATTTCTTTAGTAACTTTTTGTTCCCCGTTTAAAATAACCCCTGGTGTTTTTTTTTCAGAATGCCTCACATCATAATTTCAAGCTACATCCAAATTTCTACCAAGATCTGAGATGGGCTGTACTTGTCTTTTTCCAGCCTTGGCAATGTTTCTTGTAAAAAGTGAGGTTATAAATCAGATAGTGAAGGGGGGAATAGGTTTGGGGTTTTTTGGGTTTGGTTTTTTTTTTTTTGTTTTGTTTTGTGTGTGTGTGTTTTTTGTTGGTTTTTTTTTTTTTTTTTTTTTGTGTGGGGGTGGTTTTTGTTGGTTTTTTTTTTTTTTTTTTTTTGTGTGGGGGTGGTTTTTGTTGGTTTTTTTTTTTTTTTTGAGAGCTATTCCTTGTTTAATGAGCAGTTTACATTTGCTCACAATCTCACAATCTCTCTCCAATAAAGCATGTAAAGGGGCATGAAGCAATACAGCTTGTCAATTATTCTGCTTACTAAGATTCAGACCACAGGATTAGGAATTATTTTATTAATGGTGTCCTGCTAGCATGGGATTTTTCCAGAATTTTGTGTGTTTCAGTGGCATTGGAGTGGAATAAAGGAGTTAACAAAACCTATGAGTGGGTGTGAAATGAAAGCAACAGCAGTAAAGCAGTCTCATCTCTAAAAGAAAAAAATAAAAAATAATCTTTTTTCAATTAATGAGTAATTTGCAGATGGATCAGTAAGATCACTATAGCATACGTCTCCAGATGTATATATCGAGTCTGGCACTTAATGTTGGGGGTTGCCTTTGTTTTGTTTTTAGAAAGCCAGAAGTAGGTACATTTCTTGATATAATTTAAAGAGAGGATTTCTCTTGCAGATTATTAACGTACTTGGATCATAATAGCTGTGGCTTGATCTCTCCAACTTCTGATGCTATTGAGTCATCATAAAACTATCTCCTGTTCTGCTGCTGTGGCTGGAATTGCATGAAAATCTACAGTGTATCTTGTCTAGTAGATCTCAAAGTGCTTTGCAAAGGTGAGAAACTATTTGTCTTTGAACAGATGGGAGGATAAAGTGTTCAGATTAGCTGATTGCTAGCTCACAGCTGCAAAGCAAATCAGTGGTCTAATTGTATCTTTACAAACAGATCTTATTCAAGAAATAGAGTCTTAACTTCAGGAGGATCTGTTCAGCTGATGTGGTATTTTTTAACCTTTAGAGAATTGGCCTATTTATAAGTTGTCTTAAGAATTTAGCTATTAAGTTAGTGCACACTTTGTGTTTACACAGTTAGAACACTGTAAAGGAATTTACAGTTAACTACAAACCAGCTTTAGACAACATCCCTGTATATAGTAATAGGTGAAGTAGGTTTTATTGAACTTCAGAGCACTGCATATAGGTGAGCTTTGCAGTTTAGCTTGCTTGTGCTTTTTAATATTGACATTATATGTGGATGTATGGCTGCTCTTATAGTACCTAGAACCCCAGTGGTACCTGCTTTTTAATCTGTCAGTTTAATGGCCCCTTTTCACTGCACTTGAGAGAACACTTCCATGCTATTAGTTTACAGCAGTGATCTAGGAAAGATGAGACTTCAGTAAGATATACAAGACATAAAACACATTTATGACACATTGCACTGGCAACACTGTGTATTGGTAGACTATGATGTCCAGAGAATAAAGATCCTTCTCTGCTACATGTTTTAACCAAGTGATGCTGTGTCCTCAGAGGGCATTTAAAGCATCCTCTGTACAGAGGAGTAAAGACACCAGTGACCTGTTCTTCACAAATGCACAGAGGTGCAAAATATAGTAGTTGTTTTTTCCCTGATTTCTCAGATTATTTGGGCTTTCATAGAAAATCAGAATTCTAAACATGGAAGAAGATATCCTTCAAAGAATTTGTTCACAGTACCTGAACAACTATTTTATAAACAGTATTTTAAATCATCACAGTATTTTGCAAATGTTGAACATGCCATACAAGCAGTTAAGCCTAAAACGACGTTCTTGTAGCTGGTACATTTAAGTTAAATTGGGAAGTTTTTTTGAGGCTAAAGGCATAATGCAAGTCAAAAGTATTATTCTGCCTTGTCTAGGTGTTAGAATGTGGAAGCCACATATTTAGCAGGATGCTGATTCTTTTTACAGCTATGCAGTTTTAGGGTGATTATTGCTCAACAGAAAGTCATGAAATGTGTATTTCCCTATGTCTTTTGTAAGGAAGAAGTAATCTGCCAGGCATTTTCAACAGAAACTTAGTAATTCAGTAGGCAGTGCAGCATGCCAGCTCCTTTACCCATTTGTGTTTGGGCTGCATAGTCACAGCAAGATGCACTAGTAGAACTTTTGTTACTATAGAATGCACAAGGCTGGATTTTATGTTGAATAAGACTTTTATTTTTGCAATACTTTTTTTCTGATTCTAACATTTGAGTATTTGCATAAATTTGAAGCTCTGTACATCTATTTTGACAATTTGTCAATGCTGGTTTTATGATCAAAAGAGGCGAATAAAAGCCATATTCATACGGTATGGTGGTTTATGACTGAATTATTAGATTGTTGTTGAATACTTCTAAATCTGGTATGTAATGGATTTCTGTGCTACTATGTTTTCTTTAAAGAGTAAGTGCAATCTTATGTCTGCTCACATCTGATCTGTTTTCTGTTATTTCTGTACTTTTAAATGTCACAATATTCAGAGTATTCCGTCTTTATGAGATGCAGACTTTTAGGATGACGCTGTCTTTAGTTTCTTAGCCTGTGGTTTGTCTTCTGGAAGCAATTTTTTTCCCTTCAGTTTTTCTTGTTTATTTTTATGTGATAAATATATAGACATTTTTGGTTTTAGTAAATGCAAAATCAGGTTGTTAAAGTAGTTTGAAGAGGGTGAAGCTTTTTTAGTTTGCTACTGCAGAGGCTACATCAGGACTTTGCTTAGATAAAGGTAGTTGTTATTATTTAGATTGGATGAATGCTCACTACTTGGAAGGCATTTTCCAAATGCAGAGAAAATCTCTGTCCCAAAGAGTTTAGAGCTGAAAACAAGTTGGCAGGGGGAAGGAAGGAAGGGTGAAATTTGGAAATTATAGCAGGGCCTGAGAAGCAAAATTCCTTTGCATTATACAGGTAGTATTTTTATGCTATGCTATTGTTTCTAGAAATGCCATCTAGAAGAAGAGTGAGTTGTACCCATTTTGATTGGGGAGGTCAAGGGAAAAAAAAAATTCATAAATCTCCAATATGATGAAGGTGACAAAAGGTAGGAAAAATGAATATGAATATGAACAGCAGTTGCGTTGCACTTAAAAATTTTCAGTAGTTAGATAGTTAAAAATACCACATCACTTAAATGATTTGATTCTAAATTCAGAATTTCCCCAGCATGCGTACTGTGTCTATTCTGCAATGCCAATGAATATAACATAGTCATTTATTTGACAAAATAACGTTGTTAATAATAAGCATAGATGATATGATATTACTTGATAATATGTATTACATAGGATCTCTCAGAATTTCAGCCTGGTCATTGAAGAGATTTAAGAATAGCATGAAAGTTCTCTCTTGACGCTTAGATGGTTGGCGTCATCCTATTAAATAAAGGAAGCATTCAAAACTCAAGTGAATTACTTGACAATGGTAATAATGGACCAGTGCTGCTTTATATGAGTAGTATGAATTTTGTTGTTTGATTTCTGTACAGGTATACAGTCCCAGGTTCGTTTTTTTCTTGTGTATTGACTAGAAAGCTGTTGATGTTGTATGAATAATAGTAACTCTTAGGAAATGTTTTGAAGCCCTATAAGTTGCATGCATTTGCAATGTGGTCATTGGAAAATATGTGTGCCATTTTCTGGTGGTTCATAAAATTCCATAAATGTCACAACAGACATCTAGCTCTTGTAAACTCATACCACTATTAAAATACACAGCTTTTCATAAAAGGGTTGAATACAAATTTTTGATGCCATGACAGCTTGCATGAATAAGAAAGCTATTAAAGTACTGTATTATATCAAGAAATTTTCCCAAGCCTGCTGTGTTCTGTGGATGTGCAGATAGCACTGTATTTAGTAAAGGGACTCCAGCTTCTACATCTATTTGGTTATTCTGAAAACCTCCTTCCAGACTTTTAACTAACATTGCAAAGAGATAGACAAAGTGCACTTAATCCTTCCAAGTGGTAGCTTTAAGTAACCAGGCTTCTGATTAAGTGCTTCCTTTGATGCCTAGTTGAGCTTAAAGCTTCTGGCCTGTCAACACAGGACTAAAGTCTATGTAACTGGGAGTGCTGGGGGTGAGAAATTCGGATATCTTCACTCTTTGTGCAAGGAGATCTCAGTAGTCAGGTTCACCTTCTAAAATCTATGAAAACATTTCCTATGTTATTCTTTAACATCTTATGAAACTTGCAAAAGGTAGAAATCTTTTTCCTCATTTACTTTTAATTAATTGAAGTTATATTCTCAGAAACTGCAACTTTAGTTTGGTATAAACAGACCTGGGATCAACAAAAGCAGTAATTGTAAAATAAATGATTAGCAAATTAGTGATCAAGCAAACAGATGACAGAACTGCCTACTCAGATGTTCTAGCAAACAAATATTAATGCAATTTATGTAGAAAACAAATTAGACTACTCCTTCAAAACCTGCAGAATTTGACATCCAGATGAGCTGGTGCTGTATACAAATACTGGTAACTGGTGTCCCTTCTGCCGTTTGCTCAGAATAAAACTCAGATTCATGGTAGCTTTAACATCAGTGGGAAGTACCCGTATTAAAGCAAATGTTAAAAATAATAGGAAATATGCCATCTCCTAGAACATAAATAATTATGTTACAGTTAGTGCAATTTGGTGCATTCTGGGGTTTTGTGTATTTTTTTTTTTAATGTAATTCCAGCTTTAATTATTTCACATAATGAGAACTATATTTAATGAGACTCTCTAAAAAGAGAGACTTATCATAGGGTAAAAACTACTTAGATTGTATGTTGTCTTGAAGATACAGACTTATTGGTCTGTTGTTGGCCTTAAATTCACTAAAATTAGCATCTGTCACACAGCTTGGAGAAAGTAGAAGGGAAATACTTTCTTTTCATTTAAAATTACATACAAAAAAGATAAAGTAAGGGGGATTTTGAACAGTTTTAGGAAGAAAGGCCTGTGAATATTAACTGTTGCTTGACTTAAAAAAAAAAGGCAATATAATAGAGTTTGGGGGTTTACCCCCCCTTTTATATATATTTTTTTTTAATAAAGTAAGTAACACACTGTCCCTCTGACATTTTTTCAAATGAACAATTTTTCAGAAGGGTTACAAGTCTGAGTAGTCAGTTTTTGAGAGGTGGAGTACAGTTTAGTTGGTGGCCCTGCTGTGATTGGAATTGATTAATGGGTGTTGTGATAAGCATAGAAACAGATCAGTGGCAGCTTATCCTGCTTTCAGCTGTCACAGCTGTGCCTCTTCACTCTTCTAGCCCTATCACCCTCTCTGGCAGCCTTTAAAGTACCTCCTTCCCTGTGGAATTTCTGCAAATCATTTACTCAAATGCCAAGATACCCCAGAAGCAGCTGTTTCTGAAGAAATTTGTTCAGGCTTACATATTTGTTGTGATGAAGAATATTACATTGGAGAATCCTTTCCTACTGCACTAGGAAGCGTGCTGTGCTTATACCCTCAAGAGAGGATTAAATGACAGTTTTCATGGGCAGATGTGCTCCTTAGCCAAGAACTTTCAACCCTGGCATGCACAGTGACACAGTTTGCAAACCTGCTGGCTAAGTGATATCACTGTTTCTGTCTGATGGTTGCAATAATAGCTGATTGTTAATTTTATTGCTAATGGCTTGATAGAAGCAATGCTATGATATTTGTAAAATTCTGGTAGGTGCTGTTTGGTTTTGTGGTAATGTTCAGTAGATTTTATAGACACTTCTAAATGCAAGTTTTAGAAGTTCTGAATATGTTTTGAAAATATTTTCTGGTTTCCTTATTGGGAACTCTGATCTCCAGCATGATCACATACACAGCTAGGCAGCTTGACAGGAATCATGCAGTTGTAACAGAAAACTAGAGGTGTGTGCATTTGATACAAAATAAAGGCTGGACCTTGGCTTTTGCCAAGAAAGGTTGGACCAGATGGTACTTGAGGTCCCTTCCTAACCTGGTATTCCATGATCCAAACTTTCTCTGTATCTTTGTGGGTTTGAGGAGGATTGTGTAGTAATGAAATGGTTTGCAGGAGATGAGGCATACTGTTCTGCAAGATCTCTCCTATTAGTTACGGAAATAATTTGTCAATTTTAATGGAAACTGAATAAACCTAGACAATGAAAATAATTGTACTACTTTTTCTGGATATTTTCTTAGGCAGTACTTTTATGAAATATTTGGTTATGCAAATCACTGTTGGCTTCTCTATGCTTTCAATGCTTGATGCAGCTGTATCAGCAGTATCAATAAATATAAAAAATATTTGGTGCAAACTCAGGCAAGTTAAAGCTAAACTTAAAAGTAAATAATGCACATAGAAGGCCTCATCTCTGGTTAAATATGCAAGATGTCTAACTGATTCACTAAGTTAGCATACAGTTTATTTCCTGTGGCAGTATGTAAACAAGCATAAGTTTAGGCAATTCAGAAAAATACATACTTACAAACAAAAAGATGTGTTAAGTTTCTATTATATGTGTATGTATAGTTTCTCTTATTTAATGAGTTAAGTCAGTCATAGCAATGGAAAACTACTTCTCAGAGATTCTTTTCATTTTAAAACATGTATTACAGAAAGGAATATATCCAAGAACCTTTTTCTGTTTTAAAATCATGTTGTTTATTTATTTGACAATTATATTGTATGTCAGCTATATCTTGTAATGTCTTCTGTCATACAAAAGCAAACAAAGTCATGTTACGTTAATGACTTGTCTGAGTTCATATGATTGCCTGCCTATAATTCCATGCTCCTTTGCTATAGAAAAAACATGACCCTGAATCTTAAACAGCTTTTGAATCTTAACCAGCTTTTGAATAAAGGTACGTACAATTATGAATGCTAAAAAATGTCATTGGTTTATGATTTAGTTATGTCAGTTTTCTTCATTTAGTGGTTTTAGATGCAGTTTTCATTTGCATGTTTTGCAGTTGTAATATGCCAATTCTGAAAGCATTATTTTTTTTCCAGAATGTTAAAATAATATTAAAATAGTGGATAAATAACACCTATAACATTGTACCTATGCTTACTCAAGTGAGAATTAAGCTTTCTTTTCTTTTTGTACACATTTTTAGATATTTGAAATCGGTACAATTTAACAGTGTCCTATTTGCATATCATCTAGTGCTCTGTAAAATTAAGATTTTAAGTGAGAACTGATCAAAAGGAAAGAGAAAATGTGATTATATGTTGTTCACATGAAGTGTGGTTATTGAATTTTCCACATCTTGATCTGCAACAGGGGGACTTGTTCTTTGGGGATTTAGCCTCCACTTTGGTACTTCCTGTATTTTCTTATTTCAAGCTTGATAGAGAAAGCATCCACTATTGTATCATTTCCTTCTAACAGCTTTTATTCTCTTCAACAAGTGTTTACAGAAAAGTGTTGATGCTTATTAATCTGTTTCTTGTCTTGCAAATGTGCTTATGCATGATTTGTGGTAAAATTGGCATTTCTGACAGCTCTCAATGTAATCTGCATAGCACAACAAGATTGTTATACTGAACAGATGTGGTTTGGAGTTGTTATTCTTTGTAATTACCATCATTAAGTGAAAGCATGTGTCAATCAACTTTGTACTTTAAACACACCAATCGTTTGTGAGACATGCATCTGCATTTCACATATAGGTATACATTATTTTTGTTTTAAATTTATTTTTGTTGTTTCTGTTTAATACAGTACTCCATGAAACACACGGCCAAAAATGTCAGAGCAACAGATCAAGTTAAGAAAGGCTTTATTGGAGCATCATCTGGGTACTTCTTTTTTTCTTTTTTTTTTTATAGACTCATCCTCTTTTCTGATGTAAAAGGAAGACATTTAGGTTTTATTTTATAAATTGAATTTATGCTACCTTGATCTTGGACTAGGACATTCTAATTTAAGATAAGGAGGTTCTCCCTCATTTTTAGGAGGTTTTTTTAGTGTGAATATTTGGGTGCAAAAAGGAATTTGCATCAGTAAACTGACATACTGCCTTTTTAAGAATTAATGTTTAGATCATTAAAGAACTTAGGATACCTGTTAGGGTCAAAAATGGTCACACTGTTAATAAAGAGGATTAGATCATGAAATTATGCTTTGAGTGGAGTTGAAAACCAAGGCATCTTGTTAGCCTGACTGCACAACAGATTACAGAAGTCTGACCAAAGCAGTGATAGAGCTGATATGATTTTTCTCCTTTTTATTTTGTATACTGACATCAGTTACTTGTGTTAGAGACGGTAGAGGTGATGGCACTTGTTTTTTGTGCTTGGGTGTTTTTTCATGTGACGTTTCTTCTCTGTGCCAAATAAGGTTAAATTGTATATAATCTGCTAACTGTAGTTCACGTGGTGAGGTGGAATGCCCTTTGTCTTTAAAGAGATTTTAGACTATACCTTTACAGTGAAAGTGGTTGTTCTGTGACTTTTTTTTTTAATACATATTTTTAATATCTTCACCAATTAAGAAAAAAATGCACATTTTTACCCTTCAGATTCTTTTAGAACTTTGCCTGTTGCATTAAAGATGATTCTGGTATCCTTTATGTGGTGTGTAACTTGTATCTACCCTACTAACAGATAAAGCATTGTATAACTCTCCTTTGGTATCTTTCATGAAAGTATGTTGTTTAGTTCCCATCAGACTTAGTCTGATTAGGACTTCTTATGATAGTCAATGTCTGATATCAGACATGAATTATCAGATTCTAAGTCTTCTGCCAGAAGTACTGTAATAACAAATTATGAAGTTTAGAAGCCTGATAAGCTACATCCAAGGAATAAATGATATAGAAATGACAGATAGCTGAAGAAATAACTTTTTAAGGAATTGTGAAGAAAAATGGATTGATTAGTGCCATTTATAGAACCAGAAAACCCATAGAAATACCAGCAGTATAGCAGTACAGTCTGACAGATACTGAAATATCTGTTATAAACTAAGCACTTTCAGATAAAGGAAGAACTTTGTGAAAGTAACTTCCAAGTTATCTGGTAGCTGTATAAAGTCCACTAGGACACATGAAAATCCAGGTCTGTGCTGATTAGTACTTAAGTAGTACCAGACAATACTGAGGTCCTTTTGTGGAAGAATGGTGTTTGGTAATTCTCTTTGCCTTTAGTTTCTCTGCTTCTTAATAGAGATAATATTTGGCAACTTGGAGCATATAACCATGCTTACAAAACAGTTTGGAAGTGTTAAACTTTACACAAATGCCCATCTCAATCTAGGGCCAGAGGAAACTTTAGCAGCTTTAGTGACTTGGATAATTGTCCATTACACTTGCAGACTTCCTTCTGCACTATGCGGAGGTAGCTAAGCTTCCATCAGAGCAAACTGCTGGGAGGAAGATTCCCTAATACATTTAAATGTAATATAATTTTATTCAAAATAAGGAATTGAATTATTGTATAGGCTGGAGTTGAGCATCCTTTCATTGCTAGAATTGCTGGCTGTGTTACTAATGTTAGTAACACAAGTGTTGATCTATGATTTAAAATATATCACTGCAGTTCATAGAAAGAAGGCTGCAGAACAACTAAAGCATCTTGGTGTGATCCAGATGTATAAATTTTAAGCCTTGCCTGTGGGGTGCGAAAAACTACCTCTAGTAGAACCAAACTATAAACAGATATTTGAGGTGATAAGGCAGCTTAAAATGATGGTGTGCTAACTGTATCACCCCCCTGCATGATGATGGGTGTAGAAAATAGTCTGGCTTGGTTTTATTTATCCCTGCCCTGATCCTCTGGGCCAGAAAAATTCAGGGTGAATATTTTGATATTTCTTACCTTGGTTTAGCTTCCTCACTTGTAAGATATGAACAATGACAACTTCCCATTTTCTTCAGTGTAAAGAATTTCACATAAAGTAGCATATGAATGGCAATTACCAATTACTACATTTTCACATATTAACCTGCTAAAAGAAAACTCAATTTCAATTAGAAAGTGTTCATTTCTGGTGCTTTTTCCTACTTGGTAGATTTCTTGGTCCTCATAGCACATCTTTGCTGAAGATTGTGATACATATGCTTTTACATTTTGTAGAATATTTTATTTTAAATATTTTAGAACACCTGATTTTTATTAAGTAAAGCAATGTAGGACTGAACCTTGCAATTCCTAGTATACAACAGATATATTCTGCTTCTGTGGTGAAACCCCAACATCTATCTAGATTTCCTTCAGGCACACCTATTCTTTAGCATATCATTGCTTTAACGGTTGGACTTTCTAAGAAAATTAACATTTGCCATCTTTGTCATTCTAACATGCTTGAAATGTAAAGAAATATTACAAAAAGGTAATAAATGATACTTAGCTTTTAAAAGTGGCATATACGTTTTTACAGATTTAATATTATTTTGGCGGTTTACTTAGATTTCAAAGATCACGTTAAGTTTTTGTACTCTGCTTTAGAATATGATGATTTGTTTCTAGAATTTTAGGACCTTCTACTTATTTATACATATAGAATGGACATCTGTTTGAACAAAACCTTTGCTCACAAAGATAACATTTTCAAAGGAATGATGGCAGAAACAAGAGAAGAGAATAGACTGAAGTGCACACTACGTGCAAGTGGAGCAGACATTCAGCACAGGTTTTAATGTATAATTTTAAAACCCCCACCCTGTTTTATTTCAGGGAAGTTGTACTGTTGTTCAGCTGGGAGAAGCTTGTAGGTTCTTGAACTGGCTGAATTGAAATACAGAAGTCTATATCAAAAGAGAGGTAGCTTCCTGGCCTTTTGACTGCTGAGTTCCTCTAAGTAGACACTACATTATAAAGAAACTTTTTCTCCAGATCCTCCCCAAATTGTCATTATTTAAACAAGTTGAGGGCATATTTAAAAAAAACCTTTGCTTTGTGTTCATAAGAATCACTGTAACTATATTAAAATAACTACCAACTGTATCCTTCTTTGATGCCTGAGTGCTTATAATTTGGATAAACAGCTATCATTAACATCCAGTTTTTGAGAATTTGTGACTCAGAAGAATTAACTATGAACAAAGGTTTCATATCTCTCCATGGAGTTTATATTTCATACTAAGTTGGTACCTTTTTGGTTTGATAGTAAAGTTTTCAGTTTTATGTAATCCCCCTTTTCTTTGCCCTTGCTATGCTATTGCTTAACTGGAGTAAGGCAAGTGAAAATATCCTTGGTTTTGTTTAAGTTAAATATCAGAGTAATTTACCATACTCTACCTTAATTAGAAGTGATGACTAGACTCAGTGATCTTAAAGGTCTTTTCCAACCTAAACAATCTATGGAAAAAAAAAGAATCTTTGGCCAGGGACTTTTTATTTTATTATTATCTTTGAAATTACTGAGATTATTTGCTTTAGAAATGGCAGCAAGAAAGACTATAAAGCCGTATCACTTTAACTTATTTTCAGTGCATAAAATCAAGAGGTTGAAAGGGTAATTTAATTTACTTCTATCCCCTAGATATATATATATATATATATATATATATAGGCTTAAAAGTTGAGAGAGGCATAGAAGGAAATGTTGTCTGTAAAGATATTTCACTGTTCCTCATATGCTCAGAGGTAGGCTTTTGCAATCAGAGTCAATAGTATTAGTGTCTCTTACACATATTTTATTGATTTGACTTTTTAATGTGGAACCATAAAAGAATTCAGCAGCAGCTATTTAGGGATGTTGGATGTCCCTAAAATGGGATATGTTTGAAATCTGGAACAGGCATATGCTGTGTTGAGAATAGTAAAATTCATGTAAAAATCAACATAATGGGCATTTTCTCCTCCTGAGGTGCATATATAGTTTTTATGAATGCTAATGAGATGTGTAGAACTGCAGAGAAAAAATGTACAGCAGAGTATATATTGTGTATATGATATTAACTTACTGTAGGATCTTTGTACTCTTCCCTTATGTGCTGTGGAACCCACAGATGCACAAAAAGCCTAGCTTAAGACTGATATTTTGTTTGTTATGTACTTGCCTATGAGTGTAATTAGCTAATTTTGACAAACCTGTTCCTGTCTTGTTTTGGTAGTGGTCTAGACATTTATTGATAGAAGGACATGTAATCAACATTAGTTGCTATATATGAATTGACAGCTGAAAGAAAGCTAGCTTTCCTCATGATTTGTACTGGCTTAAATGGGTATTAATAATTATTTTAATTTTGTGTTGAAATATAGCTTTGTGTATTGCCATGAGTTTAGACTTGTTTTTGCTTGAATGCTAAAATGATCTTCAGAATACCAGCCTAGTGCCTTAAATTCTTCATTTGGTATCTATCACTCAAACAGTTCTGCTTGGATTTAAGATCTATTTGAAAATATGAAGGAAGCACTTTAGCTGTGGAAAATGAGATCTGACAGTACCTGAGCTGCAGCAGGAGATGAAATCACTATCTATAGAAAATAGTATTTTTTCTACATATTCAGGTTAAATGTGTGCACATCCTGGTAGCTGAAACATCTGTTTCTAGCTTGTTGTTCCTCATGGCTGCTTCTCAATTGGATTTCCTCAAGCAGGTCCAAAACTTGTCACCTTAGCCAGGGTCTGTTAACTATCACCACTGGCCCCACATTAAGTAGGAGGTTCAGGGCTAAGCTAATAACTCTCCTGCCTTTCTGACTGATCACAGTGATTCTCCCTGTGGCTACTTATCATGCTGTGCTCCTATGGAAGGGTTATCTTCTTTGTCTGTAGTTCAGCTGGGAATTGTTATTTTTTTTTCCTCCTTCCTAAGTTTTCAGGTGGCAATGCTGAAAGCATTGGTGCTTTCTGAAGCAGCTGTTTGTTTATTGTTCATTATTTCTCCCTTACCAGTTTAAATTATTCTTTCTCACATATCTGATTTTTGTCTTTAGTTTTCTCTGTCCATAAATATAACTGCTGATTTTCAAAGCAGAGACTGTAACTAGACATCTGTAGGAGAATGGATCTAATATAAACACATAATATTGAAATGCTGGTTTGTGTGAACCTTGACTCAAATTTTACATTGTCACAGGTGAAGTGATTTTCATGATGAGTTTAGTGATGCATAATATTTTAACACTTCTTATATACCATATTAGACTGTACTTACCTGTGCACTTTTTAAGACATCTCAGAGGAGTTGAGTGAGAGAGAAGAACCTACAAAACTGCTTATTCGATTAATGGTCACTGGCTACTTCTGTTCCTCATGTAAAACATTACCAAAGTCTGTGAAATTGTCTTAGTTGGCTTTAGTCAACACTGGGTAAGGTCCAGAATGAATATTAGGGTATTCAATGGGGTCTGTTGTTGAGAATTTTGAGAAAAGATGGTGGAGTGCAGGCAAATCCACGTGTCTCCCTTGAAAATCCTTCTGTGGAATCAAGGAGATTATTGTCCTTAGCATAAAACTAAGATGATTGAGGAGAAAAAAAAGGTTTTAATCAGATTTGAAAAGCGCTTTGGGTTTGATATAACATGCTAACATTTCAACAGCATGAACTGTTAAACCTAAGTTCTGTTAATCCTTACACTGTATTCTCGTGTACTTCTTGGTTTTTTAAATACTTTTTAACTGTGATGCCTTAACTCACCTGTCTTAACCTTTAATAAGTGGAAAAGACACTGGTGTGAAGTGTTTGATGGGAGTTTGAGTTTCAGTATGGGAGGGAAAACATGGGAAAGACAAACCAAATTGTTATCGTCAGGATTTAGGTCTGGAATAAAAGCATCCTGGGTCACAAATAATATTATAGAGAATTGAAATGTTTTACTGGTTGAAACTGGTCCATCATCTGGTGTTCAGCTTTGGCTTTTGTTTGCATGTCAAGAGATCAGCACAGAACTACAGTGTGTTGTGTGTGTGGTAGATTGTCAAGTTGAAAACAAGGGTAAACACTGAATAACCCTCACACAATTGTCTTTCTCATCTTTTCTTTTATCTTTACTGTACTGTTAGTTAGCTTGGGATCAGTGTATAATCACAAAACTTGCTACAGGGAAAGACATGGGAATACAGCAGCTTATTGGAGAGTTGGTACTTGATCCTAATGGAATTGGCTTGCTTTCACTGTCTTATGCCAATGATTGTGAAGTCTGAACTTAGTCATTAGGCACTCTTCAAAGACTTTAAGTATTTAAAATAAAATTCTCCAAACCTATGAAGCAGCAACTGTCTTTTCAGTGCAGGATGAAATACTGGACACTCTTAGAACTCTTTCAAGAGCTATGAAATGAAGGAGCTTTTCCCAAGACATAGGAAGCAGCAGGTGGAAAAAAAAAACTCTGCATAGGGATGGAGCCTAAATAGGAGTGATCCCCAAACTGATCATAAGACTTGCAGAGTAGCATAGCTTTTGTCAGAAATAATTTGAAGTGATCACAAGAAAACAGCAATGTGAAGGACAGATTGGAGACTGAAATGTGAAGAAAATAAAGGCAGAAATTAAAAGCGAGCAAGAAGGTGACAGGAAGAGGTGGGCATTCCTGGGTCATGTAAGAAAATATATAAACAATCCAAAACTAAATGGACACAAACTTGTGTGATAGTGCATTCCACACAGGCAGACATTAGAAGAGAGTAAGGATTGTTATTGTAAGAATTCTCTTACCAGTTAACAAACTCATTCTTGTTTTTAATTTCTTCCTCTAATTTCTTCCT
This sequence comes from Agapornis roseicollis, assembly GCA_002631895.1. Lineage (NCBI taxonomy): Eukaryota > Metazoa > Chordata > Aves > Psittaciformes > Psittacidae > Agapornis > Agapornis roseicollis. The sequence continues at coordinate 60,860 of NDXB01003770.1, read as the reverse complement.
CACATCAAGGCAATAATTTCATTGCTTCTTACTGTCTTCTAGTCATAGTATCATTTTGAATCTCATCCTTCCTGGCCCATCCTGTTTTTTGCTCTTAATATTTTGTTCTATTTTGCACAAATATCTGATGCTCTTCTGTTTAAACAGCTTATAGGGTCATAAGTGGTGTGGAAATACTGAGTTGAAAGGGCTAGCAGAGGAAAATTCTTATCAGAATTCTTTCTCATTTTATTAATCTTTAAAAACTTAGACTATTATGTAAATATAATATGTTACTAGCCAAGTTCTTGTAATAACTTACTGTAAGCAAGTCTGATTCCTAGCCCATTAAATTAGGACAGTGATCTACATGGTCAGCTCAGCTGAGTACTGGCAGACATGAGATTTATTTCAACCACTAAAATTTGCTAGGCAATTTTGTGTAACTCACCTAATGCAATAGCCATGCTGTGGTTTAAGTTGCCTGTAGTGTATTGTTTTAAGAGGAAATGTGTAACAGGCCACTTAAACTGTACAAAATTATGAAGCTGAGAGGCCTGTATTTCTTAGTGTTTTTTATCTGCAAAATCAAAATTAATTTAATAGGAATAGATAAAGCATTAAAACCTCAATGAAAAGTAAACAAAAATATTCTTTGTCTTTCGGTGGTAGTCTGTATTGTCACTCAAGCAAACAAAATACTAAGAAACACTGTCCAGAAGGAAATTATTGCTTTTTTAAGCATATTTTAATCCATTTTACAAATAGAAGATGCATGATTCTATGATCATGTAAAGGAAAGCAAAGAAGGGAATAAGGCTAAAGAGAAGAAGTAAA
>NDXB01003770.1:28413-41128 GCA_002631895.1 Agapornis roseicollis | reverse complement strand
TTTCCTCCCCCCCCCCCCCCATCAATTAGATATTTTAAAGATATTAAGATCTGACCCAAGGCTTTACACTGGTTTGGTCTATGGGGAAGGTACTTGATCTTTGCAGGTTGAACTGTCAAAAGAGTAAATAATTTTGACAGATACAGCATTAAAAAAGGCAAAAAATTCAATTTATGCACCTTGTTAAGTTACCTCCGCTGAGTGACTGATAAAAATGAGTGTTAATATGTTCAATTCCAAGTTTTTAAGCTAAGGTACTGTTGCAGTTTACATTTTAACAGAATTTGGAGTTCAGTGGTAAAACCCCATAGAAATGGAAAAGATTTTCAAAGTCAGTGATTAGGAAGCAAAATTCTATTCAGATTTTGTTAGCATTCAAGGGAGCATATCCTATTACAAAATTACTTTCACCAAAAAAAAAAAGCGGTTTCAAAATAATGAACCTTTGATCTTGTTTCTGATGGCTATTATTTCTGTATATGCAACTAAACCCATAAGCATCATTAGTAGTGTGGGGTTTGTTGAAATAGTGGGCTGTAGGATAAAACTACAGAATCACAGAATGGTCAAGGTTGTAAAGGCCCTTAAGATCATCTAGTTCCAACTTCCTGCTGTGGGCAGAAATGTCTCACACTAGCCCATGTTTTGCCCAAGGCTCCACCCAAGCTGGCCTTGAACACTGCCAGGGATGGAATCCTGTACTTGAGGACCACGGTGGGAAGCAGTGCTGGTGCACCAGCTCGACAGTGTGTTTACTGTGCCAGTGCTGTGTTCTTGGCTGCCACAAGGTTGAGTTGTGTGGACTCACTGGCCATCCTTACGTTTAAACTTGCAGCATCGCTGTGCAAGCTCTGTGTGAGGCACAACCCACTGACAAACAACACTTAAGTATTTTGTTTCTTATTGGCAGTACCTCACTTGTGGTAGCAGCTTTGTTGACTCTGTGGCACTATATGCACCGAATGGCATTGTTTTGAGTTGAAAGGAGCAACGGCCATATTATAATCTTTGCTAAAAGCCTCGGCATCCCTGCATTTGCATCATTTCAGTCAGAGCGCCCATCACACAGGCGCTGTGCACGTCGAGTGCTTTGCATGTACTCGGGCTGGGCGATGACATGAGCATAGGCGAGGCTGCACCTGTGACTGCGAATACAAGTCGAGCCTGTTCCGCGGCGGGAAAGCCGGTGTGCGCCCGGTCCCGTTAGCCCCGCGAGCAGCGCCGGGGGCCGATATCGCGATGTACCGGTTAGCGAGTACCACACGTGGAAACCGCCGCGCTCTTTGATGGCAGGAAGGATGTCGCTTGCGCTATTCTTAGACCTGCGGCGGCACGTCTAAGGCCTCCCCTTACAACCTCGCCGTGGCGCTGCCCGGGGCTTCCACCTTGGCCGTGCGGGGGGGCGGAACCTCCGGCTGGTCGCGACCGACACCGCGGAGCAGAGGGGGCGGCGGGGTGCACCCTACCGACGCGAGCGCGGCGGCGGGATCCCGTCGCGCCTGCGCAGTGCTGGCCCGCTGGCTGCCCGTGCGGCCGGGCCATACCCAGCGTGCCGCGCGGCGCGCATGTGCAGTGCCGGGCGCAGAGGCTGCTAATTCCATTGTGGAGCGGACGCGGCGTTATTTTTAACTGGAGGCGGCGGCGGGAGCCGTAAGTGCAGCCCGGGCCGGGGGCCGCCCGTCGGCGCGGGTGGGGGTGGCGGCGATGCACCCGGCCGGCCGCTGTAGGGCCGCCGCGGGAGCCAGCCGTTGAAGCGGGCGCCCGCCAGCGAGGCAGCGAGCGGTGTCCGGCGGGCGGGCGGGCGGCGGGTCCCGCAGCCCCTCTGGGCCGCGCCTCCTCTCCGGCCCGCCTTCCCGGGGGATGAAACTCGGCAGCGGTTTCCTCGGTGGCGGCGGCGGCAGCGGCAGCAGCAGCAGCAGCAGCAAGAGGGCGGCGGCTATGGATCCCACCTTTACCCCCGGCATGGTTATGTTCAACCACCGCCTGCCCCCGGTCACCAGTTTCACCCGGGCGGCCGCGCCCCCCCCGGCAGCCCAGCACCCCCCGCAGTGCGTGTTACCTCCGGCCTCCGCCGCCGCTTCCTCCACGGCGGCGGCCGAGCCACCGGCGCCTCCTCCCCCTCAGGACATGACTTTCAAGAAGGAGCCGGCGGGGGCTTTCCCCTCCGTGCCCTCCTCCTCGCAGAGGAGCCCCTGGGGCTTTCTGCAGTCCCTAGTGAGCATCAAGCAAGAGAAGCCCAGCGAGCAGGAGGAGGAGGAGCAGCAGCCGCAGCACCATCACCACTATGGGGGGCTCTTCGGGGGAGTGGGGGAGGAGAGGGCCCCCGGCCTAGGGAGCGGCGGCGGCAGCAGCGAAGGAACCGGCCAGAGTGTGATTCAGGACCTCAGCCTTCTTCATCACCTGCACCAGCATCCCCACCGAGACCTGTTACTGAGTGGCAGAGGCGAGGGCGCCCCTGGGAGCTCGGGTGAGCCAAAGCACGATGCCCAGGTCAAGAAGGCAAAGAGGCCAAAGCCAGAAACTCAGGGAATCAAAGCCAAGCGGAAGCCAAGCGCTTCATCCAAACCCCCCCTGGTGGGAGATGCAGAAGGTGCCATTGCGTCCCCCAGTCAGAAACCTCATGTCTGTGAACACTGCAGCGCTGCCTTCAAGAGCTCCTATCACTTGCGCAGACATGTGCTCATTCACACAGGGGAGAGGCCTTTCCAGTGCAGCCAGTGCAGCATGGGTTTCATCCAGAAGTACTTACTGCAGAGGCATGAGAAGATCCACAGTAGGGAGAAGCCTTTTGGGTGTGACCAGTGTAGCATGAAGTTTATCCAGAAGTACCACATGGAAAGACACAAGAGGACGCATAGTGGAGAAAAGCCATACAAATGTGACACTTGTCAGCAGTATTTTTCAAGGACTGATAGACTGTTGAAGCACAGAAGAACATGCGGTGAAGCCATAGGTAAAGCAGGGGCTGGAATGGAGCCCGGATCATCCAATAACATGGGTAGCTTGGCTGCATTGTCTCAGGGAAATACAAGTTCCTCAAGGAGAAAAAGTAAAACAAAAAGTACATCCACTGAAAACAAAGGAAATAAGTGTAGCAGTAAAGTAACTGAATCGCAAATTACAAGTAATGTGGCCATGCCAAATTATGCAGTTGATATTCCTATTGTGTCTTCCAGTGGTGGTCTAGTTGGCACAGGCGTAGAAGAACTTCAGAAGAAGGTGCCAAAATTGGTCTTGAAAAAAGGAAGCAGAAAACAGACAGACAAAAACTACCTTAATTTTGTATCACCACTGCCAGATATTCTGGGGCAAAAACCACTGTCTGGGAAACAGAGTGGCTCTCTTGGCCTAGTAGCCAATACTGGTGTAGAAACTATTGGCCTCCTCCAAAGTACAGGTGGTAAACCAGGTCAAATAAGTAGCAATTATGATGATGCCATGCAGTTTTCAAAGAAAAGAAGATACTTACAAACTGCAAGCAGTAACAGTGCCTTTTCAGTTAATGTCGGACACATGACTTCCCAGCAGTCCGTCATCCAGTCTGCAGGTGTTAGTGTTATGGATAATGAAACTCCATTATCTCTTATTGATTCTGCATCTTTAAATAGTGAAATAAAGTCTTGCCATGACAAGTCATGTATTCCTGATGAAGTCTTACAGAGCCTTTTGGACCAGTACTCTCATAAATCGGAAGGCCAGAAAGAAGATCCTTTCAGTATAACTGAACAGCGTGTGGACTTGCACACCTCAGGAGAACATTCAGAGATGGTTCAGGAAGAAAATTTGAGCCCTAACTCTCAAACAGTTTCAAATGATAAAGCAAACATGTTGCAAGAATACTCCAAATACCTCCAGCAAGCCTTTGAAAGAACAACCAATAGCACTGGTTTTGCTTTTGGACCCAGTTTCCAGTTTGTTAGTTTATCTTCAACTCTCCATAACCACACTCTGTTTCAAGACAAACAGATATACACTACGTCACCGCTCGAGTGTGGCTTCAGCCAGTCTGTTACCTCAGTATTGCCAACTGCGTTGCCAAAACCTCCATTTGGGATGTTGCTTGGATCTCAGCCAGGCTTTTACTTGTCTGCTTTGGAGGCTACACATCAACAGTTGACTCCTTCTCAAGAGCTGGATGATCTCATTGATCCGCAGAAAAACCTAGAGACTTCGTCTAACTACCAGTCGACATCTCAGAAACTGACTGGCCAGAAGGAACAGAAAAACTTAGAATCCTCAACAAGCTTTCAGATCCCATCTCAGGAGTTACCTAGCCAGATAGATCCTCAAAAGGACATAGAGCCTAGATCAACCTACCAGATCGAGAACTTTGCACAAGCGTTTGGTTCTCAGTTTAAGTCGGGCAGCAGGGTGCCAATGACTTTTATCACTAACTCTAATGGAGAAGTGGACCATAGAGTAAGGACTTCAGTGTCAGATTTCTCAGGGTATACAAATATGATGTCTGATGTAAGTGAGCCATGTAGTACACGAGTAAAAACCCCAACCAGCCAGAGTTACAGGTAAGGTCCCAACTGTGACCAGGCTGTGGGGTCTTCTTAATGTAATTTTGTTTTACTTTGACAACACTGCCATTGGAATGTTTCTACACAGTCCTATTAAGAATAATGTAACATGCCCTTTCAATGCAACTTTTCATATTTAGTTTTATTTTTAGTGTGATTTTTTTAGATCTGTTTATTACGGTTTTTAATCAGAAAATCAATAGATTAAAATAGTGGTTTTGTTCAAGTGACAATGTTTAGCAATCAAATCTACATTATATAGATTGTCAGGGAATAGCCCAAAAGATTAAAATGCAAAAAATTAACTTTGTTCCTAGGACTAAGGTTTATTCTAATTGCTTTACTCTCAGGAAAGTGTAATGAAGCATGGGAATTCTATGCACCAGTAGTGTATTGGAACTTCCAATTTACAGATAGTGATAAATATATATCAGCTTTTTGAGGAAGGGATCTATGACATTTCAAATTGCTGTCTTTTATGTCTGGGCTGATATGAATTTTGCTACCTAAAACTTGTTGTTTTTAAAGTACCCTTGTTCTTCCAGGTGATGCTCATTCCAGGCAGGTGGAGCAAATATTCTTGGGTCTGTATGAAGAGCCCAGAATGGTAGCTTTAATATAAACAATAATGTCCCCAGAACTCCTTTGTAAGACTGTAATTCCAGAAATTGATTCTGTTGACACAAATCATGAGAGCAAAACGTGTGTGTCTGGTTCAGGTCTTTAGAACCCCAACTTGAAACTACAGTCATAATCCAGATATGTCCACTTTTGGGACACATTATTTATTATACATGGTTCAGAAATGTTGGTCTCCTGCTTTTCCCCTTTTCTGTGTCCTTTTAGTATATAAGGTTCCCTCTCTTTTGTTGTGCTTCCAGGTCCTCTGGACTTAATCCTGGGGTCTGTTCTGCTTCTTAATTTATACCTTTTCTTACCTACTCACCTTCTCATCTCAACTTAATAGCTAGCATTTAAAAAGATTTACATTCCAGAATGTGCTTATCTTATTATGTACTTTCGGATGTCTTATGGCATCAGATGATGAACAATAAACACCCACATGTTTTAAAATCGTGTCAAGGTTTCCATGTACAATAAGAAATAATCTACTCCCAATTGTACATACTGAGGCCCCTGTCCTGCATCAGGATCAACTAACACTGACCCCTCTGCCCAGCAGTCTACCAGTGGTGTCTCTGGAGCTCTTTACAGTAGGGGTGTAGGGGTTTGCAGCAGTTCATCATTGCAGGCTCTTAGGGCCTAAGGCTGCAATTCCATCAAAGGCTTCTGGTGATGACATCAACTACAAAAGTAGAACTTGAGTGGCCTGTTAATATCAACAGAACTTTTCTTTGGAATTATTGCCTTACTTTATGTATATTTTGTGGTACATTATTTATTATATGTGAATCCTAATAAATGCCTGTGGAGCCACGGAAACCTGCTAGAAATACTGGTGGCCATTCAAAGCTGCTGAAAAGCAGTGGCACTGTTCTAAACCACTTTTTGCAAATGTATTTTTTGATTAGTTTTTTAATGTAATTTTGGTGATGTTTATGCTGATGGTTTTTTATGTACTCTTGGTGATGTTTCAGTCTTACGTACTTTCCTGGTGTCAGGAAAGTACCAGTGGTTGTTTGCAGTCTTATTGTGTAATCAGCCTATTACAGGCTTCCATGTATAATAAAGGTATTAACATTGTGCAAGTGTAAAACACTTCTGTTATGAAAGTGGTGTATTATTAAATGAATTGTTACAAAAATCATGGGTAATTTTTCCTGTTGTCCCTCACCACTAAAAATTGAAACCCGAGCCCACTTGTAACCTCTTTTACTAGCTGAACTATCTTTTTTTTTCCTTACTAATCTAGAATTTGTTCTCATAGAAACCATGTAACTCCATTAACCTTTTCTTTATACTTGATTATGTATTTCACCCTATTTCAGTTTAAATAAGCAAACAACTGTTCTCTAAACCCAGAACCCAGCCTGTTATCAGGGATGGAAGAGTCCGTAACCTTTTCATTTGTTTTACAGAGGTTATAATTTACATTATATTGTGTGTAGTAGAAGTTGCATATGTGTTGTTCTGGCTGTTTGCTTTAACTTAATAAAACCCATTGTTTAGAAAATCATAAAGGTATCAGTTCTATTATCCAGTCACACTGTTGAGAATCTATGAAGAAAATGTTATGACATCAATTTTTGAGAAGGGATGATATAACTTCCTGGCATATTTTCTGCTGGTTTTCCTCTTTCAGTTTCTTTTTGGATGTTTTGAATGCACTGTTTTAGGAATTGGAACTCTAGCTCATACCTTCAACTTCCAAGGCAAAACCTAACAGATTTCCTTAAAGTGTTCATACAGGCTCATCTTTTCAAATCTTTTGTCTTTTTAAATATGGCTTTGGTTAAAAACAGATAAACTGCATATTGTTAACTTCAAAGACATTTCACAATTACTGGAAATCCAGAATGACACACAGAAAGTACAGTTTTGTTTAAAGATTTTAGAAAGTCCTCTGTCTGTTTTTATTGTGTTGCTCTAGTTTCTGCATTGTAAGGAAAGCCTAGTAAAAATATTACAGCAAAATACTTCAAAGCATTTTAAGTCATCTGAAGATAGTTTATGAATGTCCTTCATCTGTATTTCTCTTCAAATTTGCATGTGAATCCAAGTGTAGCAGTGCTGAAAGTCTCAAAATGGGTGAAAAGTAGAGTATTGAAGACTAGAAGGTAGCAAATTCAATAAAGTCAAAAACATGGACCAGAGAAGAATTGTTGGCATGCTGAAAAGCACATAAGGATAAAAACATGCTAAATGTTTAATATTTATAACATTCCTAATAATCACTTTAAGAAAATCTGAGGGGGAAATGACTGGAGTTTTTAACATATTTTTTACAGCATGGTGCTTGTTCAAAAATGTTTCTAGATAGGACTTTTCCTAATGTAATACGGAGTTCAAATTTATTTTTCTTCACATAACGAAGGTTAAGGATATGGTAAAATGCACAGAAATCAGCATATGGCTTTGCCTTCTAGATGTTAGAAAGAACTCCATAGTAAGTAGTAGTAGGACTATAGACTAAAGCTTTAGGGGTGTGCCAGTGAGAAAAGCAAAAAGGAAAGCAAAATGGCCCTTGAGATTTTATTTTACCACTGTAGTTCCTGGTTTAGTTTTTTGTTGTTTTTAAAGGATGAAAGTGGAATAATAAGCTGTTTCCTACCAGTAACAGGAGTGTAAAGAAGAATTTATATATATGATGATAGAAAATGGTTCATAAACTCTTATGCCTCTTAATATAGTAGCTTACATGACAAGTTTTTGGTCTGGAACAAGTGCACTATGGTACCCTGAATTGTGAATGAGTCTGTATGCCCCAAGCCACTAAAAGTGCATGTCTCACCTGCCTGCAGATGATCTAGAGCAGCTCTCTAAAACTTCTGGTAGTTCCTGAATTATTTATATTTGACAGAGTTTTGGGTAGTGGGTGAAATTTTAAGAGTTAAGAAATTTGTGAAATGAAAGGGAGTTGAAAAAAATGTGAAAATACAGTGGTGCAAAGGAGATCACACTTTCAGGTTATGAACTACTGATGAAGAAAAGCTGCCTGATGCCTAATGGAGACCTTGAGAAGATACTGGAGTAGTTCAGTGTATTCTCTTAGTGGGTTTTTTTGTCAGCTGTATGGTCTTCCCTCCTCCCCTGGTCCTTGGTGTTATATAATGAAAACTATTTGTTTGATGCTTCTGCTTTTTTCCCCACCAATTAGAAATCAGTATTGTTCATGTGAAGTTGCAGTTGTGACTGTGAAAATGTTTGTTATACCTGAAAAGATACGTGTGCCAATGTGTAAGTTACTACCTCACAGTTTTCTATTGTATATGTTGAAGGTCACTTTAAAATGGAAGATACTGATTTTAGCACTGCTGACTACCAGCTTCAAACATTTGTGCTGGAATTTTCCAGGCTTTGTCAGTCTCACACTCCACATACTATCTTTCTGTGGAAAACTTCTGCAAAATTGCTCACGTATTTCCTAAAATAAGATTAAGGAAGAAAACTCTCTTGTTCCACTGGTGGTTTTGTCCCATGCTTCTTTATAAACAAATAGGAATCACCCCCCCTCCCCCAGCTTGGATTTCATACTGGGTTGATGGGTGTCCCTTGTTGAATCACTGTTTCTGGAAAAAAAATGATAAAAATCAATTAAGGGTTTTTGAAAATGATTGTACAGTCAGAGATTTGAAAGTTTGGTGGCTGTACCTCCAAAGATGATCCCTCCAGGATAATACATCAAGCTGTTATAGTTGTTTGGTATGTTAGTCTAAATGGCAATTACTTCTAATGTGTCCTGCCTATATTTTTTTTGTACAAACACTTAAGAAAGTAAGGTTTAATGTGCACAGAATTTGGAAAACAGGATGTATGCCCTGTTTACCAGATGAAGAGCTATGATGCACTTTGTTATCCATGTTGTTAGAGACCTATTTCTTGTGTTTTCTTTTTCGCTTGCAGTTAAACCCAGATTTATTTCAGCATTGTTTTCTCACAGGTCATAGTGTCTGGCTACATTACAAAAGAAATTGTATTTTTTCATATTCTTGCACTGATATTCTAATTTATGGGTTTTATAGATCCTGACACTAAATATTTACCAGTTTCATTTTCACACCTATGACCTGGAAGGATAGGTACTGGAATTTGATCTCTTTGACAGTGACTGTAGTTGAGTTCCTTGATATAAGACCCATACTGTTCCAAACTATTTCTTTGTGGAGAGAAGTTGAGGAATCATAGAATCATAGAATCGTTACCATTTTAGTAAATGTATAATTGCTGATTTTCTAGAACGAAGTAGAAAGCTGTGGGTCAGAGTCATGGGGCAATTTAATTCTTTAAGGTGACATTCAGAAGCTTCAATCACTAGGGTTTTTTTTTTGTGTTCATCTTGTGTATATCAGGCACCTGCGACAAGCGAAATCAGGTTCTGCCAGTAGCAGCCTCATTAAACACAGTCCTGCTTCTTTCTCTCGAGTGCTGTCATCCTATTCGGTGTGGATGCAAAGAGCAAGGCAGTGTTGTTTGGAAAAAATACTGTGTCATCATGGAATCAGTCTGTCACAATGTATGTACATGATTAAGGATTAAAAGAAAGTTTAAGTTCTGGCTTTTTTTCTGACTTACAATTCTTGGTTCATAATCTTTTCAGTAATGTAAGCTTTTGTATATATCATACTACTGTATTTTCATACTGATATTTGTCAGTACTTTGTTTTTATTGAATACCAGTGAATTTTAAACCCAAGGCTGTCCAAAGTAATGGTATGATGCTGTGTTAAAAAGCTGCTTGTGTACTTGAGGACTTGGTCTGAAATGTGGTAAAATGTTACTTAGCCAGACTTGAAGGATTAATTAAGAACTAATTTAAGAATATATTTCTTTGATCATTTTAATATACTGTATTTTATCTTAAAATGTGTTTTAAATAGTATCTTATTTAGTGCTACGAATATCAAAACATTCTGTGCATTAGTGTGCCATATAATGATGCTTATGCAGGATCTACAGCAAGCATTAGATATTCTGTAGCAGCACGTGTGGCACCTTCAATGCTAAAACCTGCTTTTATCTAGACCTATGTTATTATCGTTTAGAATATTCCTGTATTCTTGTTCAGCAGGAACCTTAACTTTGTGCTGTGGGCAAAAGAGATTTCATTTTGATTTTTCTCAAAGGCCAAAAGACTGTTCTTAACCCTACAGTTTTTCCTTAGAGTGTGGATTTCTCTGTCTGCTTGTACTCTGTTCCCAGTGGGTAGGAGGTTAGAGTCTTGATTGGGAAGTGATGTGTGCAAGTGCTGGCTTATGGCCAGAAATGATATTGATAATTGTAAGGATGGTTCAGTCGGCTCAAAGATTCTGAGTATTTTTTCTGGAGGGGGAGAAAAATCTCACAGGTGGGAGGCCTTTTGGATGTTCATATGTTCTGAGATATGTGGGAATAAAACTAGGCTGAGACCTGTTTTGAAGAGTAGGATTTACAAATCCATGCACAACTCCATGAGTGATGAGGTTTAGAATAGCTTTAATTTGCCTTCCTGTAATGAGGAAATACATAGATGTGTAGTGAAACATTTTGCATGTTTTGCTGAGGTGCTTTAAATTATGGTGAGTAAAATATGCCTATGAATAATCTTCTTATCTCTTAGACAAAATGAATCTCTAGAATGAAAAATATATTATCTTAGAAAGTGCTTGGTAATACTGGAAAATGAGACTAAATAAGGATTAGCGTATGCAGCTGAAGGGTGCATTTGTATTGTTAGTTTACGGCCTGGAATTTGGTCAGGGTGGTGGCAACATGTTTCCTTACAGAAGCTCAAGGTCCTCTGCATCTTAAGAGGTAGTAGTCAACTAGGAGGAACATGGCCTTCCTTTGGCAACTGAGCTGTGGTCGTTGATTTGGAGTTGTGAGAGATAGTGCAGCAAACTCCATTTCTTTGAACACCTAAGATTTGTTGTTTGGGTTTTTTAAGACCTTTGAAGCCATTTCCAAATATTGATTCACTTTGTGACAATGAAATGCAGGTATCTGTTTCAGGATTCTGCTACCTTGGGTATGGTCAGCTTTAGTCCAGAGGGTTATTCAGCAGTGATCAACGGAGATGTGTCGCTGAAGATATGCCGCTATTTAGTTCAAGAAATTTGTCAACCTTACAAAGCTAGGTCAGATTATATCATGAAGCAGTTGATGTACCTGGTCCATCAAACCTATAATCAAACTTGGTGATCTTAGTGTAGAGTTTAATTCTGTGTGAAAGGTGTTGGTGATTTAAAAGTTTTCCTCAGCGTCTCTAATAAGTTTTTTTTCCAGGTTTACTTATATAATAGTCATTTAATTATTGTGATACATAACAGACTGGGGAGATGAGGCTTAAACCGATTACTCATCTGGAGATGTTGGAACTTGGATTTTTTAAGAGATTTTTGTGTAGGTACAGTAAAATTGATTATGTATTTCTCTTGGAGTTTAGAGATGCACTTTAGAGTAACAGTGTCATATTTTGTTTTATATTGTTCTGGAAATCATACTTCACACATGCTGTCTTAAGGGTGGATGGCAAATGGAGTAAGACTTCTGGTAGCTAAAATAATCACATTTTAATATTTTAACACCATATTCTGGTGCTTGCATGTTTTGTTCTTACAATGAAGCTAAATTAAAACCTCTGAGAAAGAGGTCCCTCTAATACAGAATAATGAAGTCTTTAAATGAGTACAGTTATAGGTCATCATGAATAGGAATGCAGTGACCTTTGTCTTGACAATGAAGCTGACACAAGCTTCTCAAAGAGCTGTTCTTTTATTTTATTATTTCTCCGCCAGAAAGGACACAAATAAAACAGAGGAACCCCTTTCTCCCATCAGTGAACAAAATCAAAAGATTAGAAAATGTATTGTAAATTGTCCGTTTGCGAAATCTAGAAATAACATTGAGTTCTTTCTCAATAGAGATATTGTTACAGGAATGATGCGTGGCAAGGAGTTGGGAAAACCTTCTGGTTTCTGAAGATACTCTATAATTGTCTGTTTTAATTTTTGGATCTGCTGCAGAGAAGTATTCAAAATTACCAGTAGGTTATAATATTGAATCACAAATCCTCATGTCATTAGTTTTCTACTTACTTCTATGTGTATCTGCAGGTTTTTAATAGGATGTGTTGAAATACAGAAGGGCTCAAAATTCTTGGTGGCCTGCATAAAGAAGCCAGGTATTTTGCAGAAAATACATAAACTTGGCTGTTCCTAATGGGGAGACCCTGTTGCTTTGTCCAGCTTTAGCAGAGATTTTTGAATTGCAGTGCTCAGCATTTTGCTTTAACCGTGGAGAATCATCTGTCATTCTTAAGTAATGGCAGTACCTACTAGTTTAGGACTTTCTCAAGGCTTCAGCAATGTCAATCTGAATTGTGCTGTCTTTCGTAGAGGGGAGGCCTATAGCACAGAAAATGCTAGTGTGTGCAGTGAAGGTAATGAATGGAGATCTGTTCATTTTTGTAAGAAGTCTCATCTATAGAACTGGATCATCTGTATGGTCAGATGGTGACTTTTCAGTTATTTTTTTTTAATGGTGACTGTGTGCAGATAGTGGCTTTTTATTTTTTTTTTTTTTTATTCTAT
>NDXB01003770.1:0-25085 GCA_002631895.1 Agapornis roseicollis | reverse complement strand
TTCATTATTTTTGCTGTCTTTTTTTTTTTTTTTTTTTTTTTTAAGATAGAAAGCTGGATACGGGCAAAATGCTGCAAGGTGGACTCGTGGACTTTCTGTTGATGTTCTTCTAGTTCAGCAGTTCAGTGGCTGGTCTGAAGCCCTGGAATACTAGAACCATCGTGCCTCAAGCTTACAGAATAACTGATAATAGCAGCTGGTTGTCACCATCCATGGAACAGGACTAGTGGAGAAAGCATCTTTGCTAGTTTTTTTCATGGGTAGAGGCTGATATCTTAATAATGATGTACTTGGCTATTATGATCTTTAGTGTGGACCAGGAAGCAGTAAGTCTAGCAGACAGAATCTTACTTGTTATCTCGGACTTGACCTTTGTTCCTTCTACCTTATTCCAATCCAGCTGTTCTTAACACAGTAAGCAAATACCATGATAATTTTATTCTGATCTCCCTGCTCTACAGGTCTTTGCCTCTTCTCTCTTGGCTCCTGCTTTGCTAATTTCATTACCTTTTATGTGTAGCCTTCTTCTGTTGTAATCTTGTTATTTCTGTTCCTGCATTCCTTGCCTGACCAGTTTCTGCATCCAGCAACACATTCTGTTCTTCCCCTCTTGTTCCAATTTCACCAGATTCCTTGTCCCAGTGTCCTATTTCCTTTTGTCTCTGTGTAGATTTTATTTCTTCTGCATGAGATGCCGAGGATTGGTATTTGCTTGCAACCTGGAAGTCTTAATGCTGTCATGATACAGAGCTGTTGTAAGTGGCCTTTGCATAGATTAGTTTAAACCTCTTTGCAGGGCAGGAGACATGTATTCTAGCATACTGGAAGAACAGGGCCAATTACAGTTTTTTAGAAATTTATATTATGTGGATGAATTTAGGTAGATTTTCTTGAAAATAAGCAGCAGGGTATCCCTGACTCAAAGGATACATTCCTAGTGAAAGTCAACTATCCTTGGGAATACCAGAGATTTCCAAAGGATAAGGTTTTTTGTTTGTTTTTTTCCCCTCCAGAGTTAAGACGATGTATTTATCATTAGCATTCTTCATAGAAGTGAGCAAGGCTTTCTGAATAAACAGCTGACCTGGCAGTGTCAAATGTGGTTAATGAAAACATCAGCCTGAGTGATCAGCTTTGCAGTCACAAGCTACTCACAGCAAGATCTTGAAAGGTTTGAGGTAAAATTTTGGAAGGCAGACTATACACTAGTAATTATAGTAGAGTATATCAGTTGAAATAATATTAAATGCAAGGAAGATAGACTCCACTTTTTACAACTCCCATTAAAGTACCAGGAATTGCATTGCCTTGGGCAAGTTATGTGACCAGATACAATAGCTTAGTTTATCTGATGTTGCAAGTTCCATGTTCCTGTAGATGAGCTAGTGCTGCAAATTGTCCAATTATAATATGATAATCCATCAGACATCTACTCCTTTTGAAAGCTATTTAATTGAATGAGCTGCAGCATGAGCAAGTTGCATGGTTACATATATGGAAGCCCCAGAAGGATGGGACTTGCTGGTTCTGTTGCCCCTCCAAAACCACGTGTTTATTTTTCCTTTCTTTCCCTTCCTTTCCTTTATTTGCAGTGCAGAATTTTAGCAGGCTATTTCAGTGGTGTAAACATTTCACTTTGCTAAACATCTATATATAAAGTAAATACCAAATTGCTTTCCCCCAGCTTTTTTAAAAATAATTAGAGCTTTATGGAGGGTATATAGGAAAGGCACCTTCCTCTTCTCCTAACACCTGCAGCCAGAAATTATTTTAGGTTTGCATGTTAAATTGGTAGTATGGCATAGATGAAACAGTCTCAAACTGCAGGGAATACTGAACAGTAGTTTTGGAAAGTGTAACCATAACTGCCCAGATAATGAAGTAAATGCTTGCGTGGTCTTTTCCCATTGAATAAAGAAGATGATTATGTCAATTGTATTTAAAGCTTAATTTTAAACCTTTTCAAGAAAACTTCCACAAACTGTTATTTTGAGTTAAACCACATGAACTTAGCATAAGCTGATGAGTTATCTATTTTAAGCTAAATGGGAATAACCCTCTCATATTGCAGATTGACCGAAGGGAAGATCTTACAGTTCAATTTGATTTTAAAATGTCATCATAAACTAAAACAGTGTATCACATACATTCATGTGTACACTTTCCAGTCTGTCATAAGCACTGTCTTTTTGGCAGGTGCAGACTGTAAGAGTGCTGTAGATAAGCTTGGTAGAAAATGACACTTCTTTATTCCACCTTTTTTTGGGATGAAAATAGTAACAGTTTGAGTTTTATTTAGGCTTATGCTTCATAAGTGTTCTTGTGTTCTGAGGCTGCATTTTAAATACTCTAAGATGGCGCTATTACTGAAAAAAGCTGGCCTGCCTTCAGCAGATCTTGGTTGCTTGATCTCTCCAGTAAAATCAGGTTAATTTTTCATGTAAATCATACTCTTCATCCCATTCTTTGCAGCTTGATAATAGTTATCCTGGCACAGGTGTGCATGGGGGTGCTGACTAAGACAGGGCTTGTGTTTTTCTGTGACAAACTTGATATACATTGATCGTCAGCATGTTTTCCCATTGCTTTAATGGCTGAACATTCTTGTTTTTTTGTTGTACCCTATGTAGAACTTCAGGTCAGAAGGTCAAGTCAGCTGGCGTATTTTCTATGCCTTCAGAATAGAGTTGCCTCTGGCCCATGCATTCATCTCCCTTGTGTCAGGCCATTAGTACTTTCTCTGATACACTCACTTTAAAAGAGGTACTTCTGGTGCAGATACGTTCCCAAAACATAAACACGAATATTTTAATTTATATGTGACACCACTGTGATATAAACATGTAATTGTATATAGTATCCTAGAAAAGAATTTCTGTTTATTTCTGTTATAATGCCTAGTATTTCTAACTGATTACACTGTCTTTTTGCTAAATTCATATAGAAGTAAAGAAATGGCAGAGCTTAATTTGCACCTGACCTTTTGGAACCTGAGTATCACTGCTTGATGTATGCACAGATTTTTCAGTTTTGACAATAAGAAATCCTGTGACGTCTGCATTTATAATGTACGGACCTTTCTTTTCATATTCATATTATTGAAATAAAGAATACTTTGAGTTCTCAAAAATAATGCAGCTCGAGTGCAGAATGTATAGTACTCAGCTTTTGTATGTTTAGTTTAGGAATATGGCTGTGGTCACGCTATCTTAATTTACTATGCTGCTACTTTTCTGAATTGCGACTGAAACCTTGAAATATTGGACAACTAATAACCATCTGAATTTCACTGATTTTGAGGACCTGCAGTTTTTACAGATGAAGAGAAAGAAAAATAATTGACATTTTGGCTAAAATTCCCTACTTCCTCAATTATTCCTTTTGATTCTGGTGGTTTTGCTGAGAGGATATCTATAGATGTGGGAAACATGTGCTTTCTAATTCTAAAAGAGTAAAATAGTTCAGTCTAATTTAGACACTATATTAGTAAATGTTACATATGTATATATATAACTTTTTCATTAGTAACAGTTATAGAGGCAAAATAGCTTGCAGAACCAGATTCTCGGCAAGTTGGCAGCTTTCTTAATTCCAGGTGAAACACTTGTGCCCATAGTTATGGTAACTACTGATTCTTTAGCACCTTAATTGATTTCTTAAGGAAGGGGATTTTTAACAGTAATTAGGTCTCTGAAAAATAGATAAACTGGTTAAAACCAAATCAATCTCATAGGTGCATGATTTTGGGATCTTACTGGGGTTGTTATATTAGAAGACCATTTGGATGTTCTGTGGGATCTGATCCTGTAAATTGTTAGGTGGATGCATAAGCATTATCAGTGTGCACATAATTGGAAAGCATTTTATAGTCTTCTACTTTTAAAATTATCTATAGGTTGTATAGCTGTTAAATGCATAAACAGTATCACTGAATCCCAAATCAAACTCACCTGGCTGTTTTCATGCCTTAAAATCTATTTTAGTTTACAAGACTTTATTAATGAGCTTCAGTTTAAGTATTCGGTTTGATATTATTCTGATTATCTTGCTCTAATATAGGACTGCAATATTTAGTATTACAAATACAGCTTTATTTAAATGAAACAGCTTTCAGTGAAATTGCATTGCCTTTCTGTTACTAAACACAGATTTATATTTGGGGACTGAAACACTGAAGGTCTTCAAGTCCAGTGTTATAAATGTGAATGTTTCCACTAGCTAATATTTATGCTTTTTCTTATTTTCTGAAAGGTAATATTACTTGTTAGATACTCATAGAGAAGACTTGAATATCCTTTTCTTTGTATGAAAGTGTAACAGTCTTCCTCTGACTGATTGTGCAGTCATGACATAGCTGAGGTGAAGATCCAACTTCAAACATTGCAAGATAAATCATTTCCACATTCTTGCTTAAGTGGCTATTTTAGTGTAGAGAAGCACATTTTCTGTTGAGTGCTAATGCTACTGTCTCCTTGACCCAAGGTCTTAACTATTTTGAACAAAGTAGACTTGGTAGTTAGTGAAAGAAAGAGTTTGCAAGTAAAACAGTTGTACCATGTAGAAATTTTGGAATTTCTGTACCTCATGGGATTGTCCATTGATAAAAGCACAGATTGAATGAAACGTGCGTTATACGATGTATTAACAGATGTGTGTTCTTCTTTCTTAGAAGAACTGGGTGGGGGGGAAGGGCCTGTGATCACAGCATTGTATAGGCTTATGTAAAGGACCTGGGAGAGAGGAATATGTTCACAACTCATTATTTTGCCTGCTGATTTGCTCTTGTTTTCAGCCATGAGAGCTATTAGCATGAGGCATTCTGGTTTTGCTAGGGAAAGAAGTAGGAGCATTTAATGTTGTTTAATGTAAACAAGATTGTAGCTTTGTTTCAGTTTTGCTGTTTGAGGGCAGACTAGCAATTTACTTAGGAGAAACAAAGCCATGGAATTATTTTTATGGTCTTAAAATCTCTAGAATTTTGTCAACCAGCAGTGCTGGTTAAACTTCCATAGCTTTATTGCCACTAGGAATTAACGGAATTAACTACAGTCAGGTACACTTAACATGAGCTAATGCTACAGCCATTTCTTCTTTCCATGTGCCACCTCTGAGATGTGTTACTGCTTTCAGTCTGTGTCGCAACTCTTGTCTCCTGATGATGTTCCCAAGCCTTCTGCACATTGCCAGTCCCGTTGCCTCTGGGTTGTGCCAGTTCATGGCATCAAATTTTTCTCCATGTGTAGAGGGATCTTGAACATCTGAAAGGCCTTCTAGGTTTCACAGAGGAGGAACATTTGCAGAAACAGGGAGACAGTATATGCAATTATTCTGCTGTTCTTTTGGCTGCTCATTTTTAGTGGCTGCATGAGATAATTCTAAACTCGAGCATTTACAGGGGAATAAAAACAAGGGGTCTCTTCCCTTATGCTACCTGGTGATTCTAACATAGAGCTGCCCAGTTTTTGCCAGAGTAGGAGGAGTGTGCAGCAAGGTCTGTGTCTGCTTCGTGCTATTCCTCCCTTTTGCAAAAGTACTCCTTTGCCACTACAAGAGATAGGCTGTTGTTTGGAAAAGCCTCTTCCTATTTCTATTGTTTCCTTGTCTCAAACAATAGCCTTGGATAAATGGCATTTAGCTTTAAATGTATTTTGTTGGGTTTAGTTCAAGCAGCAGCTTCAGTGAATGGTTATCAAATACCATCATGCTGCTTCCTTTTTAAAGGAAATGGAAAAAGTGTCTGACACAAAGGCATCTGAAATGAAGCACTTGATTATCATAGTATATCAAGAACACACCTACTGGAAATACCGTGTGAGAGTTTAAAAATAAAACATAGGCTTATTTAGTCCTGAGCAGTTAAGACTGAAGAGAAAGGATGGATAACAGGTTTTCCTGGGAAATAAACTTAGGTGCTTCAAATTGTGCTACTTACACTACCTCGCAACAGGTATTTTAGCAGTGTGCATAATAAATGTGAAGTTGTTATTTAGTAATGTGGACAATAATGTCAGCAATAATAAGGATAGGTAATGACAATCCATCAGCATTTTGTGGCTGAGGGTACCAGGGGGAAAATTATTATTAATCCACAATGGGCAAAATATTGTTTATATAGTTTCTCTTTCTTATTTCCTTCAAGCTGCCTGTCCATCAGCTATTAATGTGCTCTTTTATGTCAGTGCATTATAGGGCAGACTTTCAAAGCTACTCAAGGAAGATTTAGCTACATTAAAAGGATTTGCTTAAGAAAGAAATTCCCTACTGGCTTTACAGGAATGCCCAAAGGACATATGTGGATGTGGCAAATAGCTAAGTGGCAGAGCATCAGGAGCCAAAAAGATACAAATATAGTATATTGAATCCTAAACAGAAACTGCAAAGTAAAAGCAAGTATTTTGAATGTTTTATGTAAAAAACATCTTTAAGGATGCAAAGCACTGAAGACCTTGCCTCCCTTCCCATTCCTGTTCTGCTGTCATGTACGCACAAAATTAGATTTCACTGAGTGAAAAAACACAATGCTTTTTTTTTTCTTTGGAAACATATTCAGTGACACTTGCTTAGCTGCTTCATATTTCTAGTCTTCCTTCCTTGAAATGGAAAGATTTAGAAAGCATCTGCTGCTATATGAAACACAACAAAATTACTAGGTAATTGTTGCTAGCTGCAACAGAATGCTACCTGCAGTGAATATATACTGAACATATAAAGCTTCATGTGACAGTGTAATGTACTAGCTGCAATTGAAGATAAATGTATATTCACATGCTATGAATAATAATTGCTGAAGTTTTGGTTGTGCCTAGTGTGTCCCTTTTCCTTCCAGCCTTGATAATGCTCTCTATAGTGGAAATGGAATGCTGGTTTGCACTTAAACTATTATTTTTTTATATATTTCATTTATTCTAATAAAAATAGATGTAGTCAAAACAGAGGGCTTGTTTCCTTGTTTTCCAACTTTCAGAAGCAGTTGATCTTTTTATGGCTGTTTCAATTAAACAGTGAAATCAGAGTTAAAACTAGGTTCATTGGAGGATGAGTTTACAGTTCTCAGGGATGCTAACTGCAAGTCATTTGCACCCAAAAGTGTTTCTGATGATTTTTTCAGTGCATGAAAAACGTCATAAAGGAATAAATTAAATTTCACAAAGTGTTTCTGAATATACAAAGTATATTTAGTGTTAATTTACATATCCAATGTCATAGACCTTTCAATCATCACAAAGATTTTTCTTTTAATTTGATAGTTCTTTTCAGCATTGTTCAGAAAAGGAAGGAGTCGGGGGGGAGGAAAGCTCTCTGAAGCAGCTAGTTACAGCCTGCATTAGCATGGACTGAGTTCAGTGTAATATGGTGTCAAATTGGAACAGAGGGGGGGATGATTAGCTTTTAAAAATACTTAATGCACTCAAAATATACGGTTTGAGGTTTTGATCTCTTTGCAGAGAAGATTGAGATTTGCAGGGGGCAAAATAGAGCCTAAATATCTAGTAAACCTTATGGTACTTTGAAAAACAAAAAATTTGAACACTTATTAATTGGACGCTAGCATTACTTATTAATATCAATAGAAACGTGATTAGTTAGGCTTTTATACCTTTGATATCTAGAAGAATTCCTGAAAATTTCATGTGATATTTTCCTGAAACTCTACCTTTTCTGTTTTGTTTTTTTTTCCTTCAGACTTAACACATTTGTAGTAAATCTGTAGGTTTTCAAATGTAGAATTTGATTTGCCTCAGTCTTTCTCTGCTTAATTTCTTGCCTTTCTGCTTTCTGCTTCCTTCCACTTACCTTTTTCTTCTTCTGAATCATTGTCTGCTTATAGTTCTTGTCTTTGCTTTCTCTGCTGGTCCAACTATTATTATGACCTTTAACAGAGAGGGATGATTTCTTCTTTTCCTGTGTCATGGGCTTATGTACAAGATTGTGATTGTCTTTGAAGAGAAACTACCTTTTCTTTTGTTAGCTTGAGTTGACTAAAGCTCTGCTTAAATTCTTAATTAAATTAAGACTTCTGTGCGTGTAACTGCTTTTTCTTATAATAGCACACATTCCAAGTGAGGAAAATGCTTGCTTGGTATTTCCTGGTATTTCCCTTTGACTGCATCATAAGGATTTTATATAAATTAATTTTTTCACTGTGAGAGATGGCTTTGCAGTACCTGGTGAAAGGAAGCACTGGGGAGCAGAGGAGCTCTGAGCATAGAGCAATATCAGCCTTGTGGTTGTATGAGCTGAAGGCAAAAATCAGTGAGGTGTGGGGAAGGTGAATTCTTGGCTGGGAGAAATATCTGAGGTTATTCTGAAACATCATTGAATGTCTGAAGTAAATATTTGCTTAATGTCTCATGAAAGCTCTCCGACATCCAATTAATGGAAATGCAATTTTCTTATAGACAAAAAACCAAACGAGATGCTTTCTGGATGGCTCTAAACACACAAGGGCCAAGAGTTCTGCAGCTGTCATGGTAAACTGATAAAAGAGACATACTCTGGTTTACTTCTTGACCATAATTGCATCAGCCTTTGAAATTTTCTTTTTATTGCAGCATGTAGCTTTGACACGTTAATTTACATAACCTAATATTTTTAGGATCCATCTCCTTGGAATAGCTGTTGTAGAGGAACTACTCCATGTAGATGTCGAGGGGAAGGATATTAATTTTTTTAGTTACCTCAGAATTAATATTTTGATGTGTCCTTATCCTTTTGGAAAGTTCAAGGTCTGTTCTAATAAAAATAAATCCATGATTCATACCTGTAATTCACTGGTTTGCCCAGCCCATGAAAACAAAATAAGGCTACAGATGGGTCTCAACTGGTTTAACTTAATCAGTTTATTAAATAGGGAAAGCTTTTGTATGAGGATATAAACAGTGGTCTCGGAAAATCCCAAGCAGAGGAAAAATGACTGTTTTTCAGTTCTCCTGTGTTTTGCTTTTCCTACGGTGGCAATGGATTCTATTTTCTAAAGCTTGTTTAGGCATCAGTGTCAGTTTGCTGAACCCGAACAGCTGAATAAACCACCTCAGCTGCCAACTTACCTTTCTCTCCCATGTGAAGTTCGAGGCACCAGTCGAGGTTTACAGGAATGAAGCCTTACCTGCATGCTAGGGTTTGCCATGGCCAGGTGGAGGCTGCAGGCACCTGTACGAGATGCTAAACGCCAGCCTTTGTGAGCAATCAGAATGGAAATAATTTAAGTTGCTGCAGGAGCTCTGTTTTCCCTGCTGAACACCAACATTGATAGCAGGGCCCTCACACAAGGGGTGAAGGTACGGGAGACTGAAGGCCAGCTGAACGGCAGTGTGCTCCTATTCCTCTTTGCTGGCTTTGGAGGCTCTGAATACCACATTTCCATTGCATCATCTTTCTAAGGGTTTTTTTGAGGGAGTAGAAAGCCTGGCTTATTCCTTGAAAGTAATCAGCTTCAGCCTTCTGCAGTTTGAATGAAAACCTTAAAACAGCTTTACAAAATAGCCAACAGATGTGCTCTCCTTGCTGTCAAACAGGAAAACAGTCATGGTTAAGATGCGCTTTTGTTGCTGTTGGTTGTGTTATTTTGAATTAATTTTTGTTTTTACTATCCAGTGTGTAAGGGTATTGTCCAAGACATACTGGAGTGCATTGGGAGCTTGCATGAAGTTGCTTTTCAGTATTCTTTTGAGGGAGTAATTCTTATTACTAAAATAAATGTCAGGCGTTTCCTCATATTGCACTGTGCTGCCAAGCAGCTTGATTTTTCAATCAAGCTGGTGCCATGTGTTTTTAATTCAAGTATTCATTGTAATTGAATACTGTGTTATCTAAGTGACTGTACTTGTTCCCGTTTACTAACAAAAGTACATAGCCTGCTGACATCTGCATATGGATAAGTTTGGAACTTCTTGTATCCTGTAATCATTCCTCCTTAAAGAAAAGGCTTGGTGAGGAATGAGCCCTCAGGAGCTACAGGCTTGATGGCATTCATGGAGGGGTCGTCAAAATTCCTGTAATAGTTTATTCTTCGGTGGAGTTGTAGCCCATTGTTTCAGGGTACTGTCTTAAACTCATATTGCATCTGCACAAGTTTTACTTTAATTTAGAGCATCCTGTTATCAATTCAAGGATTCTTGGAGGTTTTCTGGAGGGATTGGATGTTATTGTGTTTTTTTGTTAATTTTTTTTGGGGGGGGAGTTGTGTTTTTTTGTGTGGGTGTTTTTGTGGTGTTTTTTTTGTTTGTTTGTTTTTCCTCTTTTTTCTGTTGTTTTGATCTGATTGCATCAATCATTTCCACCAACTAGGCAATGCTGTAAGGTATCTGTAGGTTAAGCTAATCATTGTATCCCAGGGATAACAGGGTTGTTCCTTTTCCATATCGTGACTCTGGATGTTATTCTTTCACTCCGTGGCTTACAGCTCAAGGGGAGAATTTTATTGCAGAAATGATAACTTTCACGTGATGCTTTTGAACTGAGTTTGTGGTGGCCTAGATGTTTTAGTATTTAAATATTTCCAGATTCTTAGAATTAGGGAAATGTGCTGCTGTATTATGAAGTTGCAAAATGAACCACAGCAGTTGAAGGAATGCAATGAACCTGACAAATTAGTTTCTTGATGCCACTATGTGTAAGTGTAAGCAAAAAAGAGAAGCTCATTTAGCAGCATGTTTTTAAGTGTGAGTTTCCATCCTGCATAGAGGAGCATCTGATAAGCCCTAATTGCCCTTATGTTCCCTCTGCTACTGGGGCTAGGAAACTGTAGAAAGGGAGATATACAGAAGCTGCCCACTGCTTTTCCAGCAAGTCAGCTGTTGCAATTAGGTAACCCATGATTTGTGTTTTAATTTTGTCTTTCATGATGACATTTGAGTTTGTTTCAAGTCATCACAGATATAGTTCACAAAAGGCTCAAAGATTATTTTTCTTCTCTTTCTGTAAGAAGTGTGATCTTTGAACAGACTTTTCTCTACTTTGTTTTTCATTTTTGGTTTTTATTACTCTGCCCTTTTTGACCTGAAGGGTTGGACCAGCTATCTACACTTTTGGCTTTCTAAACGTTTTACAGTGATGGTGTAACTGGGTAATACATATAAGCTGTGTGCCACAGGTTGAAAACAATGTCGTTACTATATCAGCTGGTTATAGATGCTACTAATTTCTGTAGTATTAGTGTGGAAGGAATAATTTAAAATACATGTATTATAATTTACAAAGCCATGTGTCCTGTACAGGTGTTTAATACATAATCCCATCCACCAAAACTCCCCAAATCCTCTGAGTCAAAACTGCCATTAGTTACAATGTTTTGGTTTTTTATGGTGGGTAGAATTTGCAAGTTTCACTCAGCCAGATAGAAAAGGTGGTGATTGAGTGATGTGTTTGTCTAATTGTTTGCTTGTTTGACTACTGATGTAGTTTAAATTCCTTTGTTCAACAGTGTGTATAGAAAATTCCTAAGAAACATCCTGAGGATCTGCATAGTTATTGTATTGATATCAGTAAGCTTATACTGCAGAATTAAATACACCAGCCTGCCACCATGGAACTGGGACATAAAAGGATTTTCTTACATGATACTATCTAAAGGATAGAAAGTGAAAAAAAACTCAGATGGATTGGTTTTATGTAGTTGTTGCTGTGATGTAGACCTTTTTAGTAATAAATATGTGTTATTTATGAACTCAAAAGATTTCATTTGTGCTATCTTCTCTTTTCTAATTGTAGCATTGAACACTCTTACACTTGAGTATTCTACTACTGTTCTAGAAAGCAAGACTGGAAATGGAGGGTAGCAGATCCTTCCAGCTTCTGAGCAGCTGATTCCCTTGATGAACTACTGGCTAAAATGATTTGGACCAAGCACTGTTCTGTTTTCACAGCCAAAAGAATGGTGGCTGTTGTCATGAAGATCATGATAGAAGAGGTATAATATATGCATATTTGGGACATTGTCCAAAGATTCCAGAGCAGAAAATGGAAATGACCTGAAACACTGAGTCATCTCAAGCTGTAGTCCTAAACCACATTATTTAGGCTTGTAAGTGCTGGCTTCGTTTTCGTTTTTAATATTAAACAATTCTTGAGAGTAGTATTCAAGGATCATCCTTAACAGTGTTTTTAATCTTTTCTGGATTATCAGATATGAAGTAGGCAAAATAGCTGGAAACATTGTATCTGTGCTGCAGTGGATATCTGTGATTCACACACACAGAGCAGTGCCCTGTTTTTCTCTCATGTCCTTTCCTTTTTCTGTAATAGATTTATAATTTAACAATGTATCATTTTTCCATCCAGTATAAAGCTAGATTTATTTCCTGAATTATGCAGATTACCCTCATCAGAGGAGTAAATTTGAATTATTATTTTACTTGATGTCAGTATTCATTATGTGCTTGTCGATTTAGAAACACGTGGAAAAGATACCTTCTCAAGAAAGGCTAAAGTACAATGCCTCAGCCAGAACTTCACCACTCTGCGCTAGTGACATTGTTAACATACATTGTCATACATTTGCTTTCAGTTGCAAATAACTGCTGCACTAAAGCCACTGGTCTGAAATTTTACTTGGCTTCTTGAAAAAAAATCAGCAGGAAGCATTTGGTTTTTGGTTTAAAATGAGTGGAAAATGGGCAGTTTTGCCCATTTTGACATTCTTATGTTTATTTTCTTTGAACTAACACACTCTCATAGATGTATTCTGGAAGTCATTGATTCACAATTGTTATGAAATTTAGTCTGAATTTAAAAGTTACAAATTTTGGGAGACTATACCACTGCTATACATGGGAGGGTCACAGCAGTAGCTACAGTGGTCAAGGACTCTATCTGCACGTATACGTGTTGTGTCCAGAGCTGGTTTTTGGGGCTTAGAACAATGGCAGCTGCTGGCTTTTGTCGGAGCATCAGAGCTGAAAATGGGGAATTCCAGTGGGAAAAACATGGAGGGGGGGGAAAGAAAGACAGCACAAGTGAACTTTCTGGAAGCCGATGTTAAAAATGAGAGTGGGGAGCTGGAACAAATGCAGAGTGTGAAAACCAATATAATCATAAGCTGGTACGTAAGGGACAGCTGGGCCTGATGTGGGAGAGAGGTCAGTGTAGAGATTTGGTGACCAGGTTTTGTATTTGGATATGCTGAGTTGGGAATTGCATGTGATTCCTTTTAGGGCCACCCTTCAAACATGGGACAGTGACACACAGTCATGTCTTCAGTTCTGGATTGGAGCCTACTTGCAGGGAATGGGTGGACAGGCCTGATATACTGGGGATGGGGATGGAAACTCCATCATTATAGATGAGGTCTCCTGGTTTGATTCATTGTGATTTAAACTGGACCTGGGAGATCTGGGTGTGGAGACATAGAATAGCTTCTGAATACACGCTATGCATGTGTGAAGGATGTATACAGAGGAATAAAGAAAGTGTGATCTGCTGTTCAATCCCATCCTTCTGTGTTGGTGACATCCTTTTGGCTGTTGTTCAGAGGGGAGTGAAGAAGATTCAGCGGGAAGCCTGCAGCTGGGAAGGAGGTGGGGCCTGAGAGCAAGGAAAGGGAGTGGTGGATGTGGGTATGTCTTGCTGTCCTTTTAAAACTGCTGGTGAGAAGTCTGTTTTTATGTCAGAACAATGATCAGTGGGCAAATTCAACTAAAAAGGAGATATTGATCTGTAACAGAACTGTTGCACCTCACCTTTCCTACTGGAAAGCTGACCTCCAAAATCCAGTGTCACTGTGTGTGCCTCAAAAAGTGACATTCAGTTCTGAATGAGCTATATTAATATTTTTGTTTTCAAAAGCATGTGTATTCTTGACCCCTCTTGCCTCCTGTGTCAAGATACGGTGGCTCCAAAGTTTGGGGTTTTGTTAGATTAAACTTTACTTCTTTCTTTCTTGGTGCCACTGGCAGCTGTGCTTTATGAGACACTGATACATCAGCTCCCTTGTGTTAACTTGCCACTTCATGTACGGTTTTGCGTATATGTCATAAAAGTGAGTAGGGCATCTTAGGATGAGCAAGACTTTGTCTTCTTCAGCATTTTGGAGTACCTGCCTCTTCCTGCATGTTCTTGTAAAATTTCCCATGTCCTTCATGACTGAAGACAAATGCATTAAGGGTACTGCAACCTGTGTCTATGATCCTTAAATCAGAATATGATAGTGAAGAAATGATTAGGAAAAATCATGTAGTCCTGTGAGAAATTTTATTTTCTGATACTGAGATGAGCTTAATTCACTAGTCTAACAGGTCTCTGGCTTTTTCTGTCCACAGATGTTGAAAAAGTTGGTGACTGGTTTTCATTATCAACACGTACCTTTCTTGCTCATATGAGTGTATCAGTATAACCAGAAGCTCAATGTAAGTTGTTATGCAGTCATTACTTGTATATTATTAAGCCATGCACTGATCTTTTGTATTCCTATTGGCTAGCTGTGTAGCAGATTTAATTAATAGATCCACTCCCATGTTTGAAAGTGGGCATCTGCTGAAGTACCTTACTTCATACAGACTTTTTTGTGATACCTGCCCAGACTGACTTTGAGAAGAGTCAGTTTTGAACTGTTTCACTTTCTTGTGAATCATGGAGCCTGACATGATTTTAGTCTGCAGCGTATTTATGTTCTTAGATTAGCAGTATCCTCTCTTGGATTGGGTAGTTACACCAGGACAAAACTTAACCAGCTGGGAATGCCTCCATGGAATGTGGTGTTTCTGCTAATATTTTAGGGAGCCTCTTAAGGGGTGTTGGGTTATGCATCTGATCTCTTAATAACATGCAAAACACATGAGAAGTTGTGATCGCACGAAACAGTCCCAAAGTAACTTAATCCTTATATCGATAACACTACGATTGGGTTACACAGTTTTAATCCCAGAGGAGTTGTCGCCTGACATTAAACTGTCCAAATAGTATTTATATCTGCTGCTGCCCTGCAAGATCACTTAACCCTGCACAGCAGTTTAAAAGTAGTTAATGACAGACCCAGCATGACTTGCCCCTTATGAATGATCACATAAGTTCGACCTGTGCTGTCATGGTTTATGGAGGAAGGCAGTTTGTCCATAGCCTGCTTCAGCCACAGCAGGTAATTTGAAATGAAATGAGACAGTTCCTACAAGCAGATTGATTTGGGAATCTTGCCTGTTCTTCCCTTTGACCCTTGACAAGTTGACACTACAAAGATTGTGACTTTAAAAAATGATTGGGTGCAAATACATTTAGGTAGATGATTTACTATGTGTTAAAGCAAGGACAGTGCACTTAGAATGGAGCTGTGAGGGAAGGTAATTGTAAACTTTAACAACTCATGTTTTATGTTTCTGTATCTTATAATTATCCGACTATGTGAATCTGATAACAGTTGACCGAGTAGTGTGTCTAATAAACTGTATATGAGAGTGCACAAACTCTGCATACTGGCACTCAGAATTTTAGCTATGCAGAAATAAGTATATATAATTTAGAAATGCAGCTGGAAAGCTTTCTTTGGTTGAGCTGCAAGGGTTAAGTCTGAAGATGATCATCTGAATGTATAGGTTTCCCAATCTAAAGATGTCTTTATTTTGTTACTCTTTTTGTAAATGCAGTCATGCAAATACAAATGTTGAAATAGCAAGATCCACCATAGGTAACTGGCAAATAGTGAAATAATGAAAGGATGCCAGAAAGAGATAAAATCACAATTATGTGTTATAAATATTGTGGTATTGCAAAGCATACTCCTTCTTATTTAAAAAGAATTATGTGGACTTTATAAGATACTATACAAAGATTTTATTTTAGTGCCTTTTTCTGATTAATATAATTGGATTCTTCCCCAGACCGTTATGTGATTAATTATGTCATTTGAAAGTAAATACCTAAAATCTATAGCTTCTGAAGAATTATCCCATGATGATCCAGGTTATGTATGTAAAGGATATATACAAATACTGCTGCAGGAGTTATCATATAAATTTAACGATGATTTTAATGGAACATTGAATTCAAAAACATTTAGAGAAAGCAGAAACTTATCATTGGTAAACCACCTAGCACTAAATATGCTGTGAGTGTGCAGCTGTAAAGGCATAATACAAAGCAAATGTTTGCATAGAGTTCTTTTTTCTTCAGGTCTTTCTCCAACTGTCTGTTTGAAATGCTTTGTATGCAGCATAATTTTGAAGATGCTTATAAAAAAATTCTTATTGTTTTCAGTCCAAATTATTTTACACCCTTTTGACTGTGTCTTCACTGAGCTATGTTAAAAGTATTTTGCTGAAATGTTTCTTTATGTTGTCCATTGGGTTTAATAGATGTGCCATTTAATAAGCTCTCTACCTGTAAGGATAGACTATTTGACCTTTGTGACCTGCCAGTGGTAGACATAGTATAAGATTGCTTTGTGAAATAAAGCTGTCGGTAACATCAACAAAATAAAAAATGATCGTATTCCAATACTCTCTGCTGAGTACTATGACAGCACTGAAATATGGAATAAAATTGAAAGTAGATTAGTTTTGGGTCCTAACTCATGTTTTGACAAGATATAAGAGAGGAGAACATATCTTTGAACTTTTAGTTTTAAAGTTTTTTAATGAAAATATTTATCATTTTGTAAGGTTCCTTCTTTCTTTATCACAACTGGGCTGTATAACCTTAAAACAATCCATTCTCTTATTGTGAGGGATATAAATACTGTACTATCTTTTATATTAAACATCATAAAGGATACATGCACAGTATGAAATTGCTTGACACTTGCAAGTAAAGGACTGTCATGTTAATAAAAAGCTTATTGGAGAGGTTGAGAAATCAGTCATTAATAAGCCACATATTTTTAAACTATGTAAAGCATGTAGATGCCGCAGACAAGAAGGCAGTTTTTGCCGTATTTTCTTCTCTCTATTTGAAATGTTTAAGGTGTAAAGCAATAGTGTAAATTAAGAATGTTCAGATTGCGTCTTCTATGCTTATCATAAATGTTACATGGTTAGAAAAGAAATTAATATTTTAAGTTATGATAAATCAAATGAAGAGTTTGGGAGGAGCAGTGCTGACGTGACTCTGATACTAGAATTAATGCAACTTTCTTTCAATCTTTTCTGGGAAAAAAAGAAAAAGAAGCCTCATAAGGGTGGGGGGGAATCCTAAATCACCAAAATCCACTTTGTATAACAGCTACAGTGTGGAAAGTGAAGGGGGAGGTATATTAAAATGGTGGAGATAATCTTCCATCTTCATTTGCTTGTATAATAAATACAAAGTCTTAATAAATACAAAGACTTAAACTTCTCAGTCCAGGATTAACATTTTTGTCTGTTTCTCTCCTTGTTCAGTTTTTTCCAGATTATTTTTTCAAATTATTGTTTTCCATTTTTTTTTTTCCAAAGTTTTTTTAAAAAAACAATGAGTTAGTGACTGGGTTTGTCTTTAAACATGCACTGGGGGCAAAAGATGGGGGGAAGCTGGTCTATTATGATTGCAGCAGGGAGCAAATTATTTGACATAATTTATAAAATGCCTTTTAGTTTGATTATTCTCATTTTCAGCTTTTCGGTTCTTCTCAGTGCTTAAATGTTAGTCCAATACAAATGCAGGTTTCTTTATTCTTTTAATACACTAATAATGAATTTTTTATTTTTTTTTTTTAATGGCAGATGTTTGTTTTTCAAGCCATAGAAATAAAATACCTTTCCTGAATGGAAACACAGAGTCTCTACAAAGGTGTTAATCTTAGTTTAATTTCAGCAAAGCAGGATATTCTTTAAACATTGTAGGAAGTACAAGATTTTTTTTCTCTGCTACCTCATAAACAAACAAACAAACAAACTCATATAAAATCAGGGAGCAGCATATAGAAATGCTGTCTCATCTAGTGCCTGTAAGAGGACTGTTAGGATTGGCTTTTAACAGATTTCTACCTTCCTTGGAGCATTATGTAACTGAAAAGTTTAGTGAAATAATTTAACAAAGTAATTTTAGTAAAAACTTTTACCAAAGGGATGTTGTTAGGACCATCCTGAAATTGCACCGCGAGTAGTTTGGAATGAAGGGAAGTAGAAAAGCAGGATTTTATTGTTTATCTTTCAGACTTACGTACTTTTTTTTAAATGTAGCCTATAATGCTGTTTTTTCTGCTTTCTCATGATTTTGCAGGTGAGGCGTTGTGAGGCAGCGAACAGCTTGGTGCTGTCAAAGCATTTCTTTCATGTCCTGGTTGTTTTCTGTAGGTATTCATTTGCTGTTTCACGTCACCATATATCTTCTTTATCCTACTTAAAGCATTTCTTACCTGAATTACAGTGATAGATAGAATTGCATAGAAAATGGTCAAGAGAAAGTGATGTCTAGCTGCCCAGGATTTTCCTGCAGTTCTTTTGGATCTGCAGTCATTGTCTGGCTATGCCAGGTGGTTGTTTAGTCATTGCATTGCTAATCATGTGAGATGGTGGCAGTTTTCGCAGCATGTACAAGCTTAGTACAGTGGGATTCTAGTTACCAATTTGAACCACTTGGAATTACTGCTTTAGGACAAATGGACTAACTCTAAATGTTTCTTCAGAGTCAATATTTGTCAATGCCAAGAACTGTTGCTACAAAGATGATCAGAAATTTGTGAAGTTAACCTTAGATTTTTTGGAAGCCTTTACCTCAATGGATCATTCAGAGTCTGAGAACATTTAAACATGAGAGAGGAAGTTTTCTTACCTTTGAACGTGATCAGAGACTTTAGAGTTTTATGCCTGCATGACATATTATGTGTTTCTTAAAACTTGTTTAAAAAGCTGTTTAATCATATCTCTTGGAAGGTGGAAAAAATAACATGTAAAACTGGGTATTAAACAAAAATTTCAAATTAGAAAGGGTAGAGGGGAAGACTAGGAAGGATCAAGAAAGGAGCAGTGGAGCAGCCTAAGAGATGATGGCATCAGATGCATTGTCTCACAGATCTAGGTCAATTCATAGAACTGAATATTACTTACATGGACAGTTCTGGGTGATTTTGAAGTAAATGCCAGTGCAGCCCAAATGTATTTGTAGAAGATAGCTATCTGCCACTGTTTCATTTGATCTTGGAAGAAAGTCTGAGACTGCAGTGTGGGCAGATATAAACTTTGGAGTATGGATCCATTGCCAGGATGTTACAGGGAAGCTGCCATGTAGTCCATTGTACCCTTTCTGAAAAGAAGCCAAATTCTTGCCTTCTCAGAATACAGACTTACCTGCAAATCAACACTTGCAGTGAGCACTGATATAGATTACTTGGCTGAAGAGGGTTTTGACTAGCAATGTGCAAAAACCTTTCTTGTAAGTTGAAAGTCACTGCACACTGCAATAGAAATTTTAGCTTAGATTTGAGTGTCACTTGGTTACCCCTTTGAATAGAGTTACAGAAGAGCTCAGAGTAGAAGTGATGAACACAATATAAAAAATATATATATATTAATGTAGTGTAAAATATATTTAAATTAATCACCAGTAAGTCTATTTCTTTGGAAGCTCTTCCAATTTTACTGTACAATACAGACTTCTAGCAATTGGTTAACTTTCCTTTTCTTACCATTCCCACTCCATCTGAGATCTTTCCCATTCTTTTTCTTTTACAAAAAGATAATAGTTGAATTTTGCATATTTAGAGGTTCTTTACTACTAATTGCTTGTCCTTATGCTTAAAGCTCAAATCTCAAGATCTTTAAGTTGCATAAATAGAACTAAATTGAGAAACGATATAAAGCGAAGATTTTTTGTAATTTCTGTATTACATAATATACATTGGGATTGAGGTTCAACAACATCATGTCAGAAGTGGTTCCTGTTACTCTTGCGTCTTACAGTCAGATTTTCAGTACATCTGATTTTACGTTTTTCCCTGGCACTGTTATATGTGGCCAAAAGGTGGCAGCACTATCTCCGCTCTCCCTGTGTGGCTGCGTATTACCTTGTCTCGTGTGTAGAAGAAAACGGAGGGGGACTACTCGTTAAAAGGGAGGCTGCATTATTGATTACAATAGAAATAGTTTGTTAACGTAAGTAATGGGGTTATTAAAGAACTGTGCTTTGCTGCATGCTCTGTGCAAACAGACACAGAAGCCATGCTAATGGTTTTGAGTGTCACATGCAGGCTCTATTCAGACAACTTCAGTGACTGAGCAAATGTCTGATTGTGTAAAACCAAATATTCTCCTACCCAGATTAGGGAGCTGCAGTGGATAACACAAGTCTAAATCGGCTGCATCAACCCATGCTGCACTCTGCTCCTGGGTACAGCAGACTCTACAGAATCCTTTACTGGCTGTCTGCCATTCACTGGAGGTTTTGATTAATAACTTCCAAGGGGAAAAAAGAGCAGAATTTACAATGATGGTTTGTCTTCAGTTATTCTGGTAATTATTTTTGTGAGCAGGAAGTGCTGGAGAAAAGTTCTGCATTTTGACCAAGCCAGATTGCTTTGGAGAACAACCTTTTTAGCAGCTATTACTGCTACATATCACTTTTATGATCACAGTGAAATCATCTGAAATACAACTTATTTGTGTTGTACTGAGGTTTTCTTCTTTTTGAGGATATAGGTTTCTT
Source organism: Agapornis roseicollis (assembly GCA_002631895.1). NCBI lineage: Eukaryota > Metazoa > Chordata > Aves > Psittaciformes > Psittacidae > Agapornis > Agapornis roseicollis. Next base: position 4,541 of record NDXB01003770.1, on the reverse strand, counting down.
TCTTTCTTTCTTTCTTTCTTTCTTTCTTTCTTTCTTTCTTTCTTTCTTTCTTTCCTTCCTTCCTTCCTTCCTTCCTTCCTTCCTTCCTTCCTTCTCTTTCTTTCTCTCTCTTTCTCTCTCTTTCTCTCTCTTTCTCTCTCTTTCTCTCTCTTTCTCTCTCTTTCTCTCTCTTTCTCTCTCTTTCTCTCTCTCTCTCTCTCTCTCTCTCTTTCTTTCCCTTTCTTTCCCTTTCTTTCCCTTTCTTTCCCTTTCTTTCCCTTTCTTTCCCTTTTTTCCCTTTCTTTCCTTTCCCTCCCTCCCTCCCTCCCTTCCTTCCTTTTTTCCCCCCTGCACATTGAATAAAGTCAGTGCTACTGCTAGAAGGCTGCACATGAAGGCTGCATATTTTTTCCTTTCTTCTGTTTCTGGAAAGTATTTTGCCATTCGGTGTTTCTTGATCCTGCCTTCATGGTGTTTTTGGAAGAAGAGGCCTTGACATTATTCCCTTCAGAGGTCTCACCAACTACTTTTCACTTTTCCTTTGGTAATCTGTGATAGATTAAATGCACCTCATTGAGAGTGTAATTCCATTCTAGCAAGCTCCAGAGTGTGTTGTGGAATTGAGGTTGCAAATAGAATGCACATGCTAGTGCTAGTAGAGGTCTGTTAACAGCCTGGATTGCTCTTCCATGCTTAAAGGGGCTTAGAAAAATGACCTTTATTTTCCAAGAGTCACAAAGACATTTAATATACTTTGGCATTGGGAATCGCAGGAAACTCCTTAGCAATGGGAAGCATACTGCTTTCCCCCATGGATGAATGAGCTGTTCCTCACTGCAGTTCAAGTTGCAGTTGACTTGGGGAGTGGGATGGGAGACCATAATGATGAATGAAGGTGAGTATCCCAGATGGCAGAGCAGTGTTGTTGTGTTGTTGACTTAAAAAATACTTTTAAGTCTGCTGTCACAGCCCCTTCCCCCTCCAAGGTTACATTGCTGTACATAACACAGGTCAGACCTGTGCAAAAATACTATAGACTAAGGTGTTTCTAATAGTTTGGGGTTGTTTTTTTGCCCTTTCATCTCATCCCTCTCTTCTTTCTTCCTCTTCCCACCCACTTCCAGTTAGAGGTGCAGTTTAGATGATGACGAACCCCATCTATCAGACCAGTGCTGGATCAGCTTGCAGAACTCTGTGTTCCTGCAAAGCAGCATGCAGCAATTGTGTGTCAGCTCTAAACCAAAGTTTATTGTGTTTTTGAAGACTCTGTTAGTTGCTGTCAATGTTAACGTAGAAACAGCAATTCACTGCTCTGTGAAGTTACTTTATAGATCTGGTGGTGCTTGCCAAGAAGACTGTAACCCAGAACTGGTGGCATCGTGCAGAGGAGAAATCAAAAAGGAGTGGTATGGATTTTTCAGTGATTAAAAAGCTGTGATATTGTATGTCTTCATCACTGCCACCATTGTCATGCTCACCTGGAACTGCTCCCTGCCAACAGTTAACAGTCAGGGGAGCTGATTAACATACAAAGGCAGCAGGATTAGTGGTTTCTGTGGCACATCTATTTACCTGGGGCTTGTGTCTCCCTAATTCTGAAAGGGACTTTTGTTGGATGACTTAAAAACACAGGCCAAAATATGAGTTATATGAAGGCTTATGATGTAGGCCATTGTTTTTTTATTGTTTGTATTTTGATTGTAACCTGTTTTTGCTTTGGCAGTCATGACTGTATGTGTTAGTTATGCATTATCCTAACTGCTGAAAAAAACTGAGAAACATGTTGTAATCCTTTCTCTGAATATGTTAATTTTCTTCTACCTCATATGGCCTTCAATCTCATAATATGAGAGCACCTATAAATCATTCATGCGTTTATTTTCACAGTGCTTTGTGGATGTAAGAAATGCTACAGAAGGGCAGCTGAAGTACAGAGAAATTCAGCAGCATCACACAGGATATGAATGGTTGGCCCTGGAGTTTCTGATTGCAAGACCCATGTACTTCTCCAATATAGAAGACAGATAAAGGACTAAATTAAAACAAACAAACAAAAAATCCCCCAACAAAACTGAGCAAAGAAAAGAACCCCCCAAAAAACCCAAACAGCCCCCCCCCTCCCCAAATGTTCTTCTTGGTTGTGTGGACGCAATGGACACTTGCAGTTTGAATAAATGACACACAAACAAGATCATGTGCACAGCAGTCTGCCTGTGTAACAAAGAGCTGTTCTTCATGCCAACACGTTTTTGTGCAGAACTGCAGCACTCTTCAAAACTGCATTATGATGTTTTATTATAGTGCTTTCATACGAACATAAGGCTTGACCCCGGTGGTGCTCGTCTTCTGTATTCAGAAGAAATGCATCTAAGTCTTGCTAGACTTGTGCCAGAGTTTTCTATGCAGGGCAGCTGGATGCAGCTCCCTTTTTTCCTTTACTATCTGTGAAAGTTGTAAATGGGTTTTTTTGTGGCTTCTGGCCAAAACTCTAAGTTATGTAAGTTATTGGTGGGGTTTTTTTTTGTTTGGTTGGTTAGTTTTGGTTTTGTTTGTTTTGTTTTTCCTCTTTTCCTCGAGAATTAGCACTGTATCATGGTAACATTAGGTTGACTTCAAATATTTTGTTGTTCAGGTTTTCTTTGGACTCTCAGGCAAGTGTTCTGGCACAGGCATAGCGTGCCGATAGTGTTGCCAACCGATAGGTTGGCATATTCTTGGCTTGTTTTGAGTTGTATTGTAAAATGCATTTCAGGCATTCATTTGTTCTTATTTGTAGCTGAGTTAACACATTTTCAAGATGATATGGGGTGAGTGGGTGCTGTTCTGCTGCTGCCAGTTTTCTCTTGCTGCTGTAGGGTATTGACTGACCTGCTTTGAGAGTTGGCCTTGGAGATGGTGGTTTATTGAAAGATTGTTGCTGGTAACAGGTCACAGTAAGCTATGATCTCCTTCCATCGTCAAGGTGTTGAACTATTACCCTGTGCTGTGCTGAGAGAAAACCAATGCCCAGTCAGTGTGGCTGAAGTGTGATACGGCTGGATTTTTGCCTCTTCTTGTTGCAGTATAACTTCTGTTCTTGCTTTTCCTCCCTGTTGTGGGATAGCCCACTGTGGGGGCATTTTTCATGGTTAGAGATGTGGTAGCAGTTTGTGCCAAGATTCAAGCTTTCTTGCTGTAATCCTTCTGTTGCAAGTTTCAAGGAGATCACAGAGGCTCATGTGTCTGGTGAACAGGAATCTCTGAAGAAACCGTTCTTTAATGTTGGGCAATGAAGCTCTTCTTTTCCAGAGGACCATGCCATTTCTCTTCTGAAATCCCTAATTACATGACACTTTGGTAATAAAGTGACAACCTGTTTAAATTGCAGACTCTCTTTCCCTTTCCAAGGAGCATCATCTCCTGGTTTAGTATTTTTTTGGGAAAGCCAGCTCTTAGCTTTGTCAGCTGGTCTATCTTGCAGACTTCTATCATAAAAACTCCTGCTGCCCTGATGTTCCCAAAACAAGGGCAAGCCCTTATCTGCAGAGATACTTCACCTGTCTTTGCTAATACTCTGGAAACACTGAAAATCAGCCCCGTTTGGAGTAGAGCAGTGCCACAAACATTTCCTTCTAAACCTCTGTTTCTCTGCTGAACAGGCATTTACTTATATAGATAATGTTTATAATAGAATGGAAAAATCTACATTAGTATGTAATGCCACTAAAATTTATAAATAGGCAGGGACTCTTTGAGTCTGCTCCTCACCTGGTACCGAGTGAGAAATGGAACATAACATTGAGATGGCCCTTTGTGTTTCTTCCAAAAAATACAACAGAAAAAATCCTGGAATTACATAATACAGTTTTATTTTTAAGCTCTAGAATAGTATTCAGATTCTTAGGACTTGCTGTCGGGCTTTGGAACCTGCAAGATACACTTACATCGTTTCCAGTCATTTTCTGTCTTACCAAGAACTTTATTTTTTAACTTGGGGTCCTTCTGTAATCGCGTCTCTTCATGAGCCTCATGTTAAAGTGAAACATGAGATATCTTGCAACTTGCAGTGATAGACTTAGAACTGACAATTAATTAGAGGTGGAATTTGATTTATAATCTGCTTTTAGAAAGCAATCATGCTATGTGCTGCTAAACAAGAATTAACTGATATTTTTCATCTGTGTTGTCTGAATTGTTCACAAGTTCAGTGGAGGGGTAATGCAGACCCTACAGAAAAAAATCCCACACCCCTATTGTTCTGTAAAAATGGAATACAAAATATCCTTTACTTCATTCTTGCTTTTTCCTGGCAAAAGGAACTTAAAACGATTTGAAGTTGGGCCAGTGTGTGCCTGCATGAATACTTTATTACAAGTATTTTATATGAAGTAAACTGCTGCATTTGTATATGAAATGGCATTTTTGGTAGGGTGTTTTTTAAAAAAGTCTGCAGTGACTGGTTGTTGATAGCAAGATTTCCTGATTTCTGAGTTCAGTATGGTTTTATGTGCCATTAACCTTGGTTGGTGTCCTGGGTTCAGCAGTTGCAGTCAGTTTTTCTTCTCTTTAGTAGCTGGTGTTTT